>JARFIY010000035.1:13820000-13997416 GCA_036346155.1 Sinelater perroti
TACCTCGTACAGGTTTAGGTGATTAGATGTTAGCGTCACCTCTTACGCCCTTTAGGTTAACATATTATATAATACATATTTTATGCCACAGTGATCCAAGCGGTTGAGGTGCAGACTTCGATGCGGACGGGCCCGGGTTCAATTCCCGGAACTTTCTGATACCTGGAAGGTGGCCTACTCAATCACTAAAAATAATTAAGTACCTGCATTCACTCGAACAAGGGGCAATAATGACAGTCGTCTAAGGCGCGGTGCTTGCCACATCACTCCGCACTAGAGATGGTGCGCAATGACTGGGAAAAGAAGGCGAACATATAAGAGCCTTAACCTCTCAGTTTGCAGGCTGTGCTCCTACATGGAGACTTAAAGCCGTGAGGAAAAATAGAAAAAAAATCATACATATTTTTGACCATTACATTTGATAGTCTTTTACCATCTCTTGAGAAAACTAAACATTCCATTATTTTAGTACTTTCAAGTTTTTTAGGTTTAAATACTGTTCAAGGTACTTTTTTCATATTAAAAAAAAATAAAATAATTCTAAAGAGACCTTAATAAGTGTAAATCTGAAGCTATCAGGTTAAGTGAATAAAAAAAATAAGGCAAGATATTCTAACCAAACCATCCTGATCGAATATGGCACCATAACGATTGCTTAATATTTTACTCTTTTTATAAATTTATTTCTTCAAACAATCCAATTTAGTTCAATACTTGTTAGAATCATTAGTTTATTTTTTTGAACTGTAAAGAATTTTTATAGTCATTGGTTTTTATTATTACGCTCTCTGGCGTTTGTTTTTAAAAACGGTTTTTAGCTTGATTTAACAATCTATTTTTTCCTAATTACTCTGGTTAGTTAGCTAAACAATCGCTTCGTTTTATTAATAATATTACTCACATGCACACCAAGTGATTATATTTATTTAATAGATGAAATAAATATATATTGCGCTTTGTAAACCTTAGAAGTTAGTATTTATACAGATGGTATCTAAACACATGCAAAAGTCCACCGAGACCGTGTCCAACTATCGAATATGAAAAAAAATATATTTTTTATATTCGATAATATAATAATAAATATTGATGACATCCTAAAAAGTACTAAAAGGTCTGTAGGAAAAGTATAACACTTTATGTGATATGTGAAATCTGTATTAGAGACCACAGCAATTGATGCCGATATTTACAAAAAACTCATACTTAGCGATAAGGCTCATTTTTTGAATGATTTTGTGAATCATCAAAATTGTCGCATCCTGGGTAATAAAAATTAAAGTGGTATTCAAAAAAAAAAACAATGCAATATTTTCAATGCATTTGTTATGCACTATAGGTCGTAATAATCATATACTCATACTTTTTTGAGAACGAAGCTAGCAACTCTATTATTACCAATGGAATGAAACATTTACTTTGCTTTAAACCAAATTTACTAGTCATGTTATCTAGCAGAGGTATAAAATCGATTTCTCACCGCAATATTGTAGTTTAACCCTATTAGATTTTTTCCTTTGAGGCTTTTTGAAGGGCAGGGTTTATGTCAATAAACGTAGCATTTAGCTTACATTTTATTTCATACGTAACTGCCAAACCTGTACTTTACACTGTTACTGATAAAATTAGGATTGTTCCAATAATTTAGTTTTATTCAGCAAAAAATATTTTGATCTTTTATTTGGATTATTCTATATATGATCATATAAACAGCTCAAAACAAAAATATGTACCTTTTAGCAACCATTAATGTAACATAAAAGAATTTGTATTTTTTATTTGTTAGTTTACTTCACACAACAAGCCTGTTGCACCATTACAAATTTCTTTTTAAATAACTAATAAATATCTTTTAAATAATATATAAAGCTAGAGTAAATGAAACATTTCTTAGTGTAAAAAAAAATGTCAACATATTACTTTGGATACTTACGCTCGGCTAATGAGATATAAAATACACTATGAATCGTGCAAATTTAGCTGTTAGTACACGTTATTTCTTCACCCCTAACAGCATCTACCCTTCTAGAACCGAAAATGAATTTTAACTCTAAAAATATGTAAAATTAATGTGCCTGAATTTTAAAAAAACGTGTTTCCTTTTGTACTTTTTTTAAGTGTTACTGCTTACTTCAAAATTATTTAGTACAACTCGGTTTGTTCTGCAACCTTACAATTTTAAATTTTTTTAATAAAATTATAATACAAAATTCTGTAAAATAATCTATTTTTAGTTTGAAGTAGCACTTTTTCTTTCCATTAGATTATTTACATCCTTTGAGTAATTTTGCTTTATTTGCTCTTCCACGTAGTTATTTTTTAAATTGTTTGCTTAAATTGTGCTATATCTTAATTCAGATACACATTTAGTTGTTATTTTATTTTGTTATTAATATTTTTTCATTTATGCGACATATCTGTGTCAGGAAAAAAGAGGGAAGTAATACATATCCGTTTTCTAGATCTACAGATGGTTTTCGCAGATACTGTAATAATAATAACTTTGTCTAGGAACGCACCAATATAGTAAAATCAAGAAACGGTGAATCAAAAATGTTTAGAATATAAGTAATACTGGGACAAGGTTATGTGCTTAGCCCTCTACTGTTTACATTGCTACTAGATGAAGCAATAAAAAAAGTAAGAAATAAGCTAAATTATAGGAAGCAGGGAAAAAATGAGAAACCAAAAAAGCAAAAACAGTTGGCCGATTTTAACAAATGATAATGAATCGTGAACAATAATAAAAGAGAACAAATTTATAAAAAAATTTTAAAAACTAGATGAATAGAATGACAGTTGGGTTGGTTGAGACATATACACAGAATTGATAATGAAAAGACTGCAAAAAAGTGTACGAAGCAAAAATTCTAAAGAATAGCAATAAAGGCCTGCCGAAAAGACCAAAATGTACGACCAACGGCGCGTATTAGGCCAAATACCTCCAAAGTTAACATAACTATACATAAAAACAAAGATAACAATAAGTAAACGTAGATAAGTCTCAATGTAAGATTTTATCATAACTCTACACAGACACATAGTAAAAGATGTGTTAGTACTAAATAAATACAGGAAGCGACCACAGATTAGTAAAAAGTAAAATAGCCATCAATGCCAAAAATAAATAAAATAAGAAACATACAAAAAATAAATATCCTGACAAAAGAAAACCATATAACAGCAAACAAGGAAGAATAGCAAGTAGCATTTACTAAAAACTGAAAAAAATAACAGCAATTAATGTAACAAGAGACAAATTGAAATGTCAAAATTTTTAATAATACAAAAAGACTAATAGAAGAAAAAACAGAGAAGAAAATTTAAAAGCTCTTAATAAAGCAATAAAAAAAGAAATGAAGAATATATATAAAAATTACAAAAGATAAAATAGAAAAAACAATTGAAAATGGAGGAAGAACAAAACGGTGGAAAAATAGTTTTTACATCATTAAGAGATGATCACAAACCAAAATAAGATCCTCGAAAAAGTAAAAGGATTTTACAAGAACTTTACAGAGCAATAACAACCACAAACATCAACAACGAATAATAACAAATGTAAATTCAGAATATAATACTAAAATTAAAATATATGAAATAGATAAAGCATTATAGCAAATAAAAGAAAAGAAATAAACAGAAGAAAATTAAGTTCTAAAGAACATAATAAAGAAAGAATGTCATGAACCACTACAACTAAAAATATTGTTCAGTCAATGTCTAGAAAAATGGAAAATACCGCGAAATTAGGACAACGCATCTATAATAGTACTGTTTTAGAAAGGTGACGAATCCAGATTAAAAAATTGCAGACCGATCAGTGTAACACGCATATAAACTGTTCATAAAGATTTTAACAAATTAATTGACCAACAAAACAAACGCTTATCAACCACCAGACCAGGCGGGTATTCATAGTAGTTACAGTACTCAAGATCGCTTGTAAGTAGTAGTAAGCGTAACAGAAAAATCTAGAAAATGTAACCTATTCTTGTGTCTCGTCTTTATGGATTATGAAAAGGCATTCGACTTAGTAAAACATTAGTGCATATTAAAATCTGTACAAAATATTAGAGTTCATCCAGATACACTGAGTTGTTAAAAATGTCTATGAAAACGTTACATATAAATTAAAATTACAAAATCAATAAAAATGGAACATGGAGTAATACAAGGCGACACAATTGTTCTTAACGTATTTAACTTACGTCTACAAGACGCATTTAAAAACTATAGGAACCAAAGAGATTAAATAGTTATAGAAAGAGACTGAACTCTTTACGATTTGTGGATGACATCCTACTAATATCCAATAATCGTCAGGATTTACAAGAAATGTTCAGGTATAAATGGACAAGCAAAAAATAATGATGTATGACTTAGTAGAATACGGAATCAACGTGCAGTTAAGGACGTAACTACAGAAATAGTTGGCAGTTACATTTATCTTGCACAGCTTATCACACTAGAGTCAGAAAGTCAAACTTGTGTCGCATTTTGAAAATGCAAATTTATTCAACCAAAACGTACCTCCTCTACTAACCTATACAACAGAAACATAAACGTTAATGACAAAGTACATACAAAAATAAAAAACTGCACAAAGATCATTGGGGCGTAAAATTGTGGAAATAACTCTGGAATATAAAATAGCAAACATTTGGAGAAGACAAAAACAAAAATAGATATATTAAATAAAACGCTTGCACTAAAATGTTCATAGGCTAGGCACATTGCAAGAACAAAACATACTGGATAGACAAAGAAAATAGTGCAGTGCAGACCAAAAACGGGGAAGATAAACAAAGGACTCATATGGACAGAAGACATATAAGGAACAGCTAATTATAAGTGGTTGGAAAAACCTATATACAACAACGGACAGATATATGCAGATGATCATAGTGAAGAAGAAATTGAAAAAATTAGATAAAGGAGGTGGTACAAAATAGAAAGAAATTGAAATGGGCTATCAAAAAATAGCGGAAAATATGCAGGAAACTATCATCCAAGAGGGGCAACTAAATTCAATACATTACACCACAGGAAAAAAAAATAAAAGATAAAGTAAAGTAAGTATTAAAGGAGTTTGTTTAAAATTTTAGCAACACCTAAATTTTTGCTTGAGTGTTCTATAACCGTTTTATATTTAACAAACTTTTTCCAGTAGTTTATTAAGCGTTGCAAAACTTTTAGTCAATAGCTAGACTAACATAATAAACATGGAAGGCAGAAAACCGCAGCTTATAAAAATATAACTAAAAGTAGTATGAAAATAAAGCTGTGCTAAACAATAAACAAAAATGAAACGTAATCGATCACAGTAAATTATATCTAGTACATTTAAACTATAGGTATATATAGCTATAATACAAGTGTTCTTTTTAAAGTTACCATTAATATTGACATCATCGTGCAATGACATTAATTTGACAGTAAAGCATAAATTCAATTAAATAATTTGGATAAATAAATCTAAATCATTCAATAAGGCATTGGGGTTGATGTATTAAAACAAAACCTGTCCCAAAGCCCACTTGAGCTTTTGCATAAATACTCCTAGGAAAGCATAGGCCCTTTCGGTAAGTGGGTGCCACTAACTAAAGATTACGTTCCGTTAAAGTTGTTAATCTCCTGTCAATCGGATAACTTCACGCTATCTCGTTATCGGTGCGAAGTTGCGTGAGCTCGTTGGTCGCTGCCCTTCCACATGCGCCGCTAACTTCTGTTTCAGATAACTTTGTAATTAGTTTATCGCCACGTGTTCATTCCCATGTTTGAATGCATGCAGTTATCACGCGGATAACCGAGGGACTAAGAATAAATTTGCGCCAGCATTATACGTGTAATCGGAATTGGAACCGATTAATTTGTCGATAGGCCGCTCGGCAATAATTGACCACGCTAAAGCACAGGCACAGACTTCATGAATTTCCTGCGGGATTGCCGCCGCTGATAGATGTGGGACGCCCTTTTATGGAAGTGCTATATTGCTTTATTTTTCGATATGGTCGTAAAATATAAAGGCATGCAGTTCTCCTCCAGCTGCATTTTTCAATCTCAATTCTATATTTAATACGAAAATAACGTGCAATCCTAGAATCTAACAAAATTCAAGCACAGTTGTTCTTTTCTATTTTCATACAAACTCCAAACTTAATATAACAAGCTTCTAAACTTCACATACACAAAACATACAAATTTTAAAAATTAGATTATTTATATAAAAATAATAAATGATTTACTTTAATATTTATGACGTTATGTTGGCAACTCTAATAGTAAATTAGCATAGTTTTTGCAGTTATTTAAATCAAACTCCATAATATGTTGTCAGTTATAAGTAAAATAAGAATTCTAATGCTTTTAATAATGGTAATGCTCTAACGCCCCGCATGGGAACAAGGCCTGCAAACTGAAAAGGTTGAGGCTCTCATATGTTCGCTCACAATGCCCTCTCGTCGCGCACCATTTCTGATGCGGGAAAATGTGGTAAGCACCGCATCTTAGACTGCCGCCATTATTACCCCTTGTTCGAAGTGAACGCTTCTTCTTCTTCTCCATCATGCTTTGGATTTTTATACTTGGTCCTTCCATCTCTTATTAGGCCTTCCCAAGCTTCGTCTTCCTTTTGCTTTATATTTGTAGTACATTTTGGGTAGTTTGTAGTTTTCCATTCGTCCTAAATGTTTTTTCCATTGCTGCCTGTAGTCTTTTATTTTGTCTATAATGTTGAATATTTCTGGTTCTTCTCTAATTTCTTTGTTTCTTTATCTGTCTCTGAGATCGGTCCAGCGGTTAGTCGCAAGAATCCCATTTCTGATGTAGTTATTCTGCGTTGGTTATTTTTGGTAATGGACCAGCATTCACTACCGTATGTTAGGCTTGGGGCAGCTGCTACTTTAGAGAACTTTATTATTGTTTCCTTCTGCACTTTGCTTTTGAATTCTTTTTATTGTGTTATTGTGGTAATTAATTTTTTGATTTTTTTGGATGTCGACGTTTCCCATAAAAGATATTGAATAGTCCAGAAATTTGAAATAGTCCACCTGTTCGATTATTTTTTCTACTGCTTTCTTTAATCTTTTGGTCGGTTTATTGCCGCAAAAGCCATTACTTTCGTTTTATTGGTGGACATTTTTAAGTTATATGTAATGTTATGTGATTTATAAGCGGCTAGTTGAAGTAAATTTTCTAAATCTGCAACTACAAGCTGGTCGTCTACAAATAGAAATGTGGCAACGTGTTTTGTTTTATTTCGATTATGCGTAAAATTTTCTATATTGTCAATCCACTGCCTTGCAGTATCGTCAATATAGAGATTCAACAGAATTGGGAACAGGCTGCATCCCTGTCTTAGTCCAAGATTTGTTTCTGGAATTGCTTCTATTGTCATGTATTATTTCTGTATGCGCATATATGTTTTTCATGACTTTAATTAGATGTATGGGTATGTCTCGTCGGTTTATTATTTCTTAAAATTTTGAGGTAGATTTTGTCGAAAGCTTTGCTGTAGTCTACGAACATCTCGTGTGTTTCTTTGTTGAATTCTGGATGTTTCTCTATTATTTGTTTTGTTGTAAATATATTATCAGTATAGTATCTACCTTTTCTGAATCCTGTTTTCTCTTGTAATATTACAATGTTTATTATATTTTGCAGTCGTTTGGCTAATATTTTAAATATATTTTATATGGAGTGTTTAACAGGTTTATTCCTCTGTAATTGTCGCATTTCGATCAATCTCCTTTCTTAAAAATAGGTTTGATCATGGCCACTTTCTATTTATGAGGGATAGCGTAATTGGTCCAACACATGTTGATTAAGCAACGGTATCTTGATTTTAGTTCTTCCAAAGCATATTTAGTAAGTTTGCTATTAATTTCATTTAGTCCGCAGTCTTTTCTATTCTTGATGCATCTTCTTCTCCGTAATCAGAGGTTGGCAACCACTTGATTAAATTTACTTATATCCTCCACTATTCGAAATAATTGCGCTGCACTAAGCAGTTGCATATATCGCAGAACCACGACAGGCGTTTTATTCCTACTGCTCTTTTACCTTATATTTTTCCTTTAATAATAATTTGCAGTAAATTGTATTTGTTGTTTCGTAGAACATGCACAAAGTACGCAGTTTTTTGCATTTTGTTTTTATAAGTTGTTTCTCGTTTCTAATTTTTCTTAATTCTTTCTCGTTTGTTGTTCGTATTGTCTATGATATCTTTAATATTCATCGATATACCTACATTTCGAAGGCCTCAATTTTATCTATAATAACTTTTTTCAGCGTTCATGCCTCCATACCATATAAAACGTTGGTCAGACATAACATTTTACAAATTTTAACCTCATAGATAAGCGTAAGTGGTTATTACACAAGATGGGTTTGTATTTAAGAAATGGACTTCCCGCCAGTTCTATTCTGACTTCGATGTCTTGATCTGGATCAAAGTCACGATTGATCCAACAGCCCAAGTATATGAACTTTCTAACCTTTTCAATTACTTTTCCGTTTAGTTCTAATCGTGCATTATTATTTAGAGAGTGTTTGCTAACAATTCGTGTACTTAGTTTTTGTAGTGTTTATTTTCGGACCCATATTTCCACTCTCTTTATTTACTCTATTGACCAGGAAATATAAATCTTCTAAATTTTCTGGAAGTATTACTGAATCATCTGCATACCTAATATTGTTTATTTCTCCACTTATTTCCATTCCCACCCTATTGAAAAGGACTGGCGATAGTACGCACCCTTGTCTCACACCTCTTTTAATAAGTATTTCTTGTTTCTTCGTTTTCTACGAGTACCTTGGCTGTCTGATTCCAATACAACTTTTTAGGTAGTCTTATGTCTTTACCATCGAGTCCAATGTCTTGTAATGCATTTATCAGTTTTTCGTATCGTACTCTGTCAAGTGCTTTTTCAAGGTCAACAAGAGAAATATAATTTATAATGCTTTTTATTGCTGTTGTGAAAGAGAAAGATTATTTTTTCGGACCCTGTATACACCAGAAACGAACAGGAATAGTAACATAGCTCTGTATTGTGCAGTAATGTCCAAAAATAGAAAAACTAAAAATAAACATAAATACAATAAAAGTAGTAACGGAAAATAACAATGTAAAAAATATTAGTAAAACAATATGATGGTGAATTAGAGTAAATAGAAATATTTAAGTACTTTGGGTAAAAATATAAAACAGTAAAATGAATAAGTAACTAATAGATATATAAAATGCAACAGAAACATATTACTCGCTAAGCAATTCTTTCTAAAGAAATGAAGATAAATATAAATAATCGTATATAACACAATTTCAAGACGTGCAAAATTGAAAGCAGAAAGCAAAATAGAGGCTATAGACATAAAATATGTGTGAACTGCTAAAGACATGAAAAGAATAGGCCGAATCAGAAGTAAATTGGTAAGACAACATACCAAATAATGTATTCAAATTATTTTGTAAGATCAGCTGTAATAAAACCAAAAATAATATAATAAGCAAAAATAATAAAGAAGGATAAAGATGAAGGAAAGGCTAACAACTTATAACAACGTAGTGGCGAAAGGTTTAAAAAAGAAGACTTGAGACAAAACGCAGGAAAAATAACGGAAAATAAGAAAATAACACAAAAATTATTTATAAATAAATTGTTTACCTTACAGATTATTTACAAGTGCTGTTTAGTAGCTACGTGTGTTTACTTAATTAATCCTCGGTTTACTTATTTTTGCCCCAATGCTACACTGTAAACAGATTTACAAAAGAAACACAATTAAAATCTTAACGCAGCAGTTTATAATTGATTTATTAAAAATTAACTGTTATATTTTTAAATCTTTCATATAATTTCTATTTCACTGGTAATCTTTCTAGAAGCAACAATCTAATGTTTTAATGTTTAGTATAGGTAATAAATTGACCTGTTAGCAAGGATTAGTATACTTTTTTGTTAAAAGCTTAACGATTTACCAACTCAGAGCTTTTCTACTTACTTTCCTGTAAATAGAATAGAACCTTTTTATAACTTAGCAATTTGGACCTGCACGCTTAACGAATTCGTCCAACCTGCTCGAGGGCCTAGACTGCACCGACGCGCTCATATATAATATTAACTACCGTAGACTTAAGAAATAAAGTGGGTATGCATAAAATATGCCTTAAGAGGTTTGTTATAGCTAGAATTTAGGAAATGTATATAAGTTTATAATAGTCGTATAATTTATCATATATTACTAAGAAGTTGCAACTTTGTCAGTGATTTTTTTAGACATTATCTAAGTAGCTAATAAGTAAATTAAAAATACACTGCATGTTGTATGTTTAGTTTTTTCTACAGTAGGTTTTAATTCTACTTCAGGGTGTTTCGCCTGAGTAATCGCAAGCAAGGAACAGTCAGTACTAATTCTTAAATTTTTAGGCTAAAATCCATACGGATTTCTAACAAGTGTTTGAAACAGTGAACCGGTGACCGTATTTGTTTATTATTCAAATAAAAAATAAACTATAAATTTATCTATTATACGTAAATAAAAAAAATAAAGATAAATGAACAATGTGAAAGAATTGTCTGCTCTCAATCACTCAATACGGCCAATTCTATAGTGCACTTATTTTCACGAGAGTAGATATAAACGAAGGGTAACAGATAAGCGTTTTTTCATAAACTCGGTCAAGAACAGACCGACTTCAAGAATGCGACCCGGTCCACACAAAAAAATGTTTCCCTTTATTTCTAAATAAAGGAAAATTATGTCCTAACCTACATAATCTCTTACCACATATTTCACCTTTCCAGAGAAAGCAAAAGATAACTATTTTTCGTAAATGTTCCTAGACAACTTCATGGTTTACCTCAAAGTCGGATGTGTTGTTATTTATTCTCATTTTATTCTTTGTCCCCTGCAACATTACCATAATCATGTTTGTTAATTTTTTGCTAACTCCTAGTTTGTCTATTACTTTTTATAGCTTTTTCCTTGTACCCTGTCATACATTTGTTTGAAGTTAATGTAGAGGATCATTGTTGGTTTCTGGTACTGATGTCTTTCCGTCTATATCTCTCTCAGCGTAAAAATTTGGTCCACAGTATTTCTACCCTGTCTAAAGCCACACTGATATTCTCCAATTGTACAAAAATCCTATTTTTTCAACGAATTTAAAAAGTTCGTTACTGAATTCTATGTCTGTCGGTCTATCGGTCCGTTACAAAATTTGAGATTTTTTAAAATTTGAAAATGGCTTCTTATAGGAAATTTTACGCTGATTTCGAATTCGAAATTAGAAAATTTCTATCTCGAATAGTTTTCGAGATATTCGACTTCAAATTTCGGGAAAATTTTCGACATTACGATCTTCAATTCTATGTCGAATAATTTTCGAGATATTCGATTTTGAATTTTCCCGAAATTCGAAATCGAAATCGAAAGGCCTTTTAAGTTCGTTCTGAGATTGCTTACAGAGCAATCTCTTTGCCGGTCCCATGTTTTCTGCTAATTCCTTTTTTATATGTGTTGTTAGAATTTTATATGCTACATTAAGCAGAACATTGTCTTTATAATTTTGACACTCATTTTTATTTCCTTTTTTATATATGAGGCAAAGCCAGTGTGGTCCCGTAGTGGGGCGGGCTGCGATGCTCACGGACCCGGGTTCAATTTCCGGTGCTCTCTAATGCCTGTCGGGTGGCCTACTCAGTCACTAAAAATAAAAATAAGTACCTACGTTCACTCAAACAAGGGGTAATAATGGCGGTCGTCTTAGGCGCGGTGCTTGCCACACCGCCCCGTACCAGAGACGGTGCACAACGACCGGGCAGAGAGAGCGAACGTATGAGAGCCTTAACCTATCAGTTCGCAGACCGTGCTCCCATGCGGGGCGTATAGCCTTACCATTATTATTATATATGAGGCAGATCAATGTTTCTGTCCATTCTTACGGTAGCTCCTCCTTTTTCCATAATTTGCTTATTAGTTTTTGCATTTTCTAATAATTACATGTTGATATTTAAAAAGTTTAACTTTTACTCTGTCTCTTATTGTTCTTTCATTTTTGTTTATTTGCTTAATTTATTTCTTGTTTGAACGTACTACTTCCCTTTCCTGCTGTTTTATACTGATTCTGTTTTCCTATTTTTTCTCTAATTACTTCTCTTCAATTATTACCACTATTCTATGCTTTCTTTCCACTTTGTACACTTGCTTTACTGATATACATTTCTAACTGCTGTTTTATAAATTGCTTTACATTTTCTTTTATTTTCTTCATGTAATTTAGTCATTTTACTAGTATGTTGTTTAGCTTCTTCTGACGTTTTTGTACTTTAATTAATCTTAAAATTAATTTATTTTCTTTTACATTTCTTGCTTTTTTTCGACTTTTCTTCTTTTTGTTTAATTTTATTTTTTAACTTTTTGGTTTCTTCCCGACTTTTACAAAATTCTTCTTTTTTCTTTCCTTTATTTTTACAAAAAAAATTTAACTATTATGTTGTGTTTGTATGTTAAATTTATATTTTTTCAGTCAAGATCATTGTTCCTCTGTCCTTCAGCCGGCGCAGGCGAGTTCGAGTTTCGCTCAACCCATGGGTGTATTTGATGTCGTAGTATTAAGTTAATTGCATGTCAGTAAACATAATAAGCCCTTGAGGCTGCAGTGCCAGTAAGTGCGCTCTAATAAAAAAATGTTTTTACGTTTGTCAGATTTTCCCCTTCTTTCTTGTCCCTTTGATTTTTTGTCGGTGGTCTTGTAGTTCTCCTACTTTTTTAAATGGTTTGTTTATATCTTTTTCTTCAAGTGATTGATCCTATCTGTTTCTCTTTCCTAAATCTTTTCTAATGAGCATACCGAAATAAGAACTACTGTCAAGGTCACTTGCTATTTAGGTGAGTAATGCCAATGTGTGATCATAACATTTGTTTAAACGAATAAAGGAACACATTTTTATCATATTTTTACGAAGCTAAAATATTCGTCCGCAGTACTAAGCTTATTAAAAAAGTTTCAGAATTGATGCAATTAATAAATCACAAGTGAAAGCATAGTACAAAAGATTTGAAAATGGCCAAGAGTTTGTTGAACGTCATTTACGTTCTGAAAGGCAAGAAAAATAATGGTAAAATTGGAACTTATACAGGATACGATCAACAAAACAGCTGATAGTCTGAAAATTTGAAGATGAACAAAAGGTTGCAAAAACCAAAGCGTAAAATTTTAAAGGAAAACACTGCATAAAATGAAATTTATTTTGTGGTCATATTTTTTTTTGTATACTCTAAATGAATCCGAATCTTAAATCCTCTTTAAAATGAAAGAAATTTTAAGTGGTTGATGAAATTCATTCAATATAAAAAATTATTCACAATTCCAACACAATGTTCTAAACAGTGAAAACTATGCCGGGAGAAGTGTAATCCCAATATGGTTATTTTAAAATAAAACTGACCATACGTAAAATGTTTCTTGTATCTTGTAATATTTTTACAAAATTTATAAATTTATGTTAGTGTACTTAATTGTAAATATTTTGTATTATGTTATTTAATTATAAATAATAATAGTTCCCAGTAACGACCTTTGGGGTCGTACGTAACAGGATAGATCTGCTACAATCTAGAGCCTACGGTACACAAGGGTAGTAGTAAACGTGGCTAGCGCTACGTACCGACCGCCTATTTATTACCCCAGAGTTTGACCACCCTCCAGGTACTCATTTATTGCAGCCTGAGTCGAGCTGGGCCGTAAAAATGCCAGCGATCGAATTGGCGAGAGCGGGATTCGAACCCGCAACTCTTGGTTTCGAAGTCTAGCGATCTATCCACTAAGCCACCACGGCTCGTTATTTAATTAATTATAATAAAATTATAAGTAGTTTTAATAAGAATATTTTTTTATAATAACAATTAGCGAAACTCAAAAAAGTTACTAAAATACCTTATTCTTAGAGCAAACTTATCAATTCCTTACAAAAAAACATTATTAAAATATTAATTGGAAGACAGTCAAATATAATTATTTTGTCTAGAAATAAATTTATTTAGTTTTAATAAGTTATGCTTTTAAAGTTATAATAGATCTCTAAAATAAATAGTCATTTTGAATCCGTTATTAAATTTTAAATTATACACAAGATAATAACAATAGATGAATATCTAGCTTTGTAGCAATAGAAATTTATTAAATACAAGATCCAACAAATTTTTGTATTAGATATCTAAGTCATTTGTTAAATGTTAATTAAATACTTTTGGATAACATCTTAAGCAACTAAATATACACTACTATTAAAAATTGCACCACCAAAAAATTCAAATTAACAATTACCACTATACAGATTTTGTTTAATGGTATAAAACAAAATAAATATTAAATTTAGAAAACAATTACATTTTATTCAATAATGCATGGCCCTACCTTTGGCTCTTGTGGCCCCTTTTATTCTTCTTAGCATCGGATATAATAATGATGTCATAATAGAATAAATTTTATTTGTTATTGACACACTCGCATAGTTCAGCCAAATTCCTAGGAGATCGTATATACTGCTACACCTTTCAGGTGATTAAACCAGTTATGAGAGGTTTTCGATATGTTCTGTTGAAGGAAGCTTATTGTGTTGCGTACCACATGTGATTGATCGTTACCTTGTTACAAGATTGTTTAGGAAAGAAAGTACCACAGACTGTAATACCGTAATACCGTAAAAACTAAATCGAATCGGTAATTTTAGCCCTAACTTTGACTAGAAGATAGCTTACCAAACCATAATTTCCTTAATAGGCTTCTCGTTTCCTTTCTCCGCGTTTACGACGTACCCGACTATTGTTTCGGTGTAAACAGAATCTGGATTTATCAAAAGAAACCTTTCCGCGGCCTACTATAAGCTTCGTTGCCGGTAAAAAGAAGTCAGTGGAAGTCACCAGAAAGGAGCATCGCCTTCATGCATCCTTATCAGTGACGAAGCATTCTTACACCATATAAATAACACGTGTTAAGTCTGGTAGGCTGAAAACTCTTTTATGCCTATTTTATATGTTAGATCAGTATTTTCCCCAAGTTACATATAAAAAAAACGATAAAACTAAATCCCGGACAGACAATCATATGGTTCTCAATGTTTGATGAGTCCATGAAAAAATCTAAAACTGAATAGATCAACTTTTAAATTACTACAATTTCAAAGCTATAAAAAGGCTTTGAAAACTATGCATGCACATTTATAATTAAATTAATGTTTCATGCGATTTTTTTAATTAATTTAACAAAATTGTAAAACTTAATTAAATATTATTACAGATATACATGTTATATGGTGTTTCCACAGAAATCTGCGTTACAAGCGAAAATTTGGTAAAAACCTGGCTGCGTGTTTCAATCAAAATGGAACGAAACTTTTCCGGTGCACTTGTTTAGTTTTTAATTATAAAATTGCCGCGGGAATGTTTGAGTCATTAAAAATTTTAATTGGTTGTTTCAGGCTTGTGTTATTTGAACAGAAATAGCAAATCTAATTCTGCAAAAACTCAGGCGTATTACGGCACTGTTACAGTTTTTATAAAAACTCCAGTAATTTGTGTAAGTTAAAATTTTTATTGTTCACACATCCAAAACACCATTAACATGTTGCGAACCGAAAAAGTGTGTATGTTGAATAAATTGATTTGCTGTATATAGAAGGCACTTTTAATTTTAGTTAAATTAAGTTTTTTGTACATTCTATTGCTTTATTTCAATTATTGTACTAAATTTGTAGGTTATATTACTAATATTTAAATATACAATCAAATTAAAATACTTTAAGATGTTAAAAACTAAACGTTATTTTGTGGACCAAAAATACCTTACAACCTGTTAAAATAATAAACATTTTTAACTTTTTGACTATGAAGTGGTAGCAAAAGTATTCAGCTACAAAAAACTAAAATCCAGAACACGGAAATAGAATAGAAAACATAACGTAGCTTCATACATTATGAGTGAAGTAGTGTTAAGTGGTAATTTTTCCCTCTTTTACACTTCAGCAGGGTAGCAAAAATAGCTCTATATATTGTATAACCAAATGTAATTATAAAAATAAAAACGGTCACCTATGGACAATGATATTTTATGTTTTCAAAAGTGAGTTAAGGAAGCAACATGTTTAAAAATATTAATATTTTAAGAAAAGCTAAACGTTCTTGAAGGTTGAGAAGTGTGGGCGTCCGGAAAATTATCAAGAAAATATCGTAAATATGGAAAAATAGCTCACAAAGGCAAATTAGTGTCTTTTAAGAAAATTCAAAATAGCATGGCATTGAACATGCTGTTTACGGTATATAAATATATAAATTAAGTAACACATTAATGAACCTTTTATTACTCCGTATTTGTTCGTGAAACGCAAATGAT
The DNA here is from genome assembly GCA_036346155.1 of Sinelater perroti. Taxonomy (NCBI): domain Eukaryota; kingdom Metazoa; phylum Arthropoda; class Insecta; order Coleoptera; family Elateridae; genus Sinelater; species Sinelater perroti. Next base: position 13,836,397 of record JARFIY010000035.1, read on the forward strand.
CCAATGCACCACAAAAATAAATTAATATATTTTCTATAAAGCAATAAAATTGATGTGCTATTAATTTTAAAAACCCACATTACGAAGAGATCAGTATTCCAAATATCTAATTATACCGTATATCATACAGTACATCCCGACAGCATAGCGCATGGTAAAGCAGCACTAATTATTTGTAACACCAAATCTTATCACAAATTATCGGAACATCAATATTAAAAAATACAATCTGCAATAATTCATATCAAAGCAAAACATTAGTCTTTTAACATTTCAGCCATATGCAGCCTACTAAGACATACAATCGAAATTGATAAAGCAATAGATTCATTATTGGCGGAGACTGGAATTCCAAAACACAAATTGGGGATCAAGACTAATCACTCCTAGCAGAAAGTTTTAGGAGCCATCACCAACAACACTGCTTCCACCATTCCACTGCAAACCAACGTACTGACCAAGTGACTCCAATAAGATTCCTGATTTAATTATTTTCTTTGTGAGTAAAGATTTAGCTTCAAATTATTTTAACTGGAATCTGTCAACAGACCATGCTCCCATTATCGCTACCCTTAGCACCCACATTATCAATAGACCTGACATTCCTAAACTGAACGACACTTAAAACGTACTGCAATTATTTCGGAACCTACATATAGAGAAATATCAATCGTAGCCTTAGAATTAAAGAGTCTGATGAAATTGACAGTACTGCACACTACACCACATGTTTAATCTAAGAAACATCCTAGAAAACTACCCCAATTACATCAAGAGTTAATAAAATAATAGACAATTATATATATACAATATTATTCATCCGATAACTTTTAGCGGAAAAAGAAGAGCAAGATGCAGGTGGCAGAGGAGCAGAAATCCCATTGACAGAAATGAACAACAGGTCACTGAAAAAACTAAACATAGCTCTTTAAGAAATACGAAATGCTACATTTAATACTTATATCACAAACTTATCAAAGGATGCTCAGTATATGAAAGGTTACTAAAAAATTCAAAAAATCAACAACTCACATACCTCCAATTAGAGAGCAAGGAAGACCTAAAAAAACATCAATCTTAGCAAAACATTTATCTGAAATTTTTAATCTGCTGTATCCAAGCATCAACAATATTTAAAGTTTCCTAAATACCCCATGCCCTATGACTATGCCGATAAATTTCTTCTCGTCAACCGAAGTTAAAAAGAAAAATTCAAAAACTACAAAGCACCCGGATTTGATTTAATAACAGGCGAAATACTCAAACAGCTTCCGAGAAAATCGTTAGTTTTACTAATAACAGTATGCTCAGGTTAACATATTACTCAGCAATTTGGAAAATTACCCAATGATTATGATCCACAAACCCAGAAAACCAATAAATGTTGCATGTTCATATGGACCAATAAGTCTACTGCGCATCTTGACAAAAATATTTGAAGGATTGCTGTTAAAAGGAATTATGAAAGAAAAAATTGAATAAGAAAATACCATCATAATCAATAAAGACTTTGTAAAAATTACTTGACTTGAATTACTTGAATAATCAAAAGATTTGAAGAATATGAACTATGTACAGTTGTCTTCCTAGATATTAAACAGGCTTTTGATTGTATCTGGCAACCTACCATCTCCCATACAAGCTAAAACTTACTCTGCTTACTCCTTATTTTCTTCTCTTAAAAGCCAAATTTAATACCAAAACGTCAAACGATTATCCGATTAACTCGGGCTTCGCTCAAAGAAGCATATTAGGTCCTTTTTTATACCTCCTGTTCATCGCCGATATCCCATCTACAAACAATACAACGCTTGTTACGTTCGCAGATGATACTACTGTAATTGCCGTAAGAGAAAACTCTTAAGAAGCCTTTGAAAATCCTCAATGCCACCTCAATATCCTTCAATAGTGGTTTGGGAATAAAAGTAAACAAAGAAAAATCAGTACAAATTACTTTTACAACCCGACAAACAAAGCATAGGTACCTCTAAAATAAAAAGGTAAAATATTTGAGAATAACGCTGGATAAAAATTGACGTGAAAGCCTCATATAATAGCCAAAAAAAAAATCAAATCAACCTCAAATTGAAACAAATTAACTGACTAATTAGACGCAAATCCAAACTTTCTGTGTGTAACTGTTGTTGTACAAATGCATAATAAAACCAATTTGTACATATGGTATCTAACTTTATGGGAAGTCATAAAATATAAAAACGAGACGGGTGTAAAATCCAGAAAGACAACTTTCGAAAGCGAACCAAGTCATGAATTTTACCTTGTGATCTCTGTATCTCGGCTCAAATGAGAGATGCATGTTTGAAATTACTGGGAAAAATATATATATATATATATATATATATATATATATATATATATATATATATATATATATATATACCTCTACCCTCTGTTACTGACTAGCGGTATCAGTTGCCCACAATTGTGGGATTGGGTAGCTCCACTAGCAGTTTTACGGGTTTCACGCGCCACAGGGTAAGGCGCACTACCCACTCGTGTCGTTAAAGTTTCCTTTACCACGTTGGACGAGCAGCCGTCGAGGTCACTTGCGTGGGCCTCTACTCTACTTTAGTTGATACTTGTTGCCCACACTATTGTGGGATAGGGTGGCACCTTTACGAGTCTGCGTCGTAGGGTGAAACGCAGCCCCACTCGTATCGGTAGAGTTTCCTCCACCAGTGGGGTCTCCCGTTTACCCGCATATATGCAACTTGCATCTTCGTGTTCATCATTTAAGTACTCGAAAAAAAAAAACCCCTATTTTTTATTAACTATCCTTATGTAAAAATGTCTAATCTTTCGATCTAGATGGTCTAAAAAATTCAAAAAATTGAAGATAAAAAGATATATAATGACAATCACGACGATAATAATTTGGTTTTTATATAATTCACTTTTTTGCTTTTACTTGTAGTTACTTAAGCTTTTTTTTCTACCTGATATGCCTTTGTTGTTTTTTCAGATAGCGAGATGGGGTTTTCAGTATTACACTCACCGGCATAGAAATTCGCCCACCCTAGGTTTCTCTCAATAATATCCAGTTATCCACCATATTTTTATAGTATTTTCTAATTGAAATTTAAAAAAACACTAACTAAAGTAAATTTAGTACCGAGTACGTTATTTTTACTGCATTATTAGTCACATTTCCACTTAAATTATTCTTTGGTGTTGCTTAGAGTTGAGAAAATAAAGATAACAATAACACAAATACTTTATTTTAACTTAGCAAATCAACAAAAACAACACATTTTGTAGATCATATCTTCTTGAGGGATCTGATCCCATTCTTCGAGTAAAGCAGTTCGGAGTTCGTTAAGGTTATTTGAAGCAGCAGGTCTGGCTTTGAGGCGTCGTTCTAACATGTCCCAAACATGTTCTATAGGATTTAAATCTGGACTATTTGCCGGCCAATCAATAACGAGAATCTGAACAGGCAGTTACGATTCTTGCAGAATGTAGTCGAACACTATCATGAATAAACAAAACATTTTCGCCAACGAAATGAGCAAAAGGAATCACATGAGGTAATAGAATCTCTTCTACATACTTATCTGCTGTTAATTAACCTGCTTCGATACATACAAGCTCCGTTCGTGCATCAGCAGAATTCCCTGCCCACACCATCATTGAACCATAATCGTACCTTTTCCGAAAAATTACAAGGAGAAAATGTGTTTCCCCTTCTTCTACATTCTTGTTTACGGTCATCTGAGCCACGAAGATTAAATCTGGACTCATCAGAAAAGATGACGGTCTTCCACTATTCGATTCCCCAATTTGCATGATTACGCCCAAACGCCAAACGTGCTACTCGATGTTGCTGTAGCAATCTTAGACTTCATGCTGGTCTTGTTGCACCCAAATTTACTTCGTTGAGTCTCCGTCTAACTGTTCTTCCAGAAATATTGACATTTCTTACACGCCTAAGGGCATTTAGAGTCTCCCCTGCAGTAGTATGTCAATTTATTAACATAGATAAAATGATCAAACGGTCTTCACGAGCGGACGTCTTACGATTAGCTCCTGTTCCCGGCCTGCGACCATAGCTACCGGTTTTTCTAAATCTTCTATAAACATCTTTTAGCGCTGAACGAGGAATACCTAGACGGTTAGAGAGATAACGTTGACTGCGTCCGCCTTCAAGTAATGCAACTGCTTTAGCAACAGTTTCTACAGGCAAATGCATAATTTGAATGCACTATAAACCAAAACCACTAGCATTACATTAATTAAACATAAAGTAACAAAAAAATTCACAGCGATTCAAAAAGAACACAAGAATAAACAAAAAAACTTTACGCAGCACAAATTTAGAACGTAAATAACTTCAACAGAAGTTGTTTTAAATACTTGTTTTGGTAATTTTTTTCTAGCAGATATAATCATTATCATCAACTATGCCTGCTAGTAAAATAGATACCATTTTCAATAGTGCACCTAATGATATTAGTTAATAACTAGATATTATTGAGAAAAACCGGGGTGGACGGATTTATATTTATATTTAGATCAATTAAATTAAACAGCGTTATCTGTTCGATCGCAAAAAAAATACGGGGTGCGCCAAAAACGTATTGCAAAGACACCCTCAAATTCGTTTGCTCCACTAGCCGCTCACAGATGAGGAAACTTCTGAAAGTTTTCGTGATGTAAAATTTCTAGTAGAGTTTCTTCCTACAAAGTTAATTAACAGGAATGTCCAATTAACGACTCAATCGGTGTTTTAAAGCAAAACGTTTTTTGGCATGTAGCAACTTTTAGTAAAGATCAAACTGTAGAACTATAAAATCAATTCAGAAAACGCTTAAAAATCCGTGCCTTTACCCCCCGTTTCCTGCCCAAGAAGTTTTAACTTTTTAGGCTTCTATACATTAAAATGGTAAGCCTTATGTAGAGAGTAGTGTCGTCTGCCTGTCTGACCTTTTATTTTTAAACTTTTGATCAAGGCAGCATCTATGTTGGAAACAAGTTTCTATTTCTGTCATTTCTGACATCTGTCACGCCTTATCATTTTTAATTTGTGATAATACAGACATAACGTTTTCAGTATTCAATTTAGGACCATCAGTCAAGTCCAGACACCAAAAATCAGCCTGATCGAAAAACCTTCAGACCAGTTTGACCAGAAGTGGTCGCAAATTTTTGTTTATGTATAGAAGCCCCGGACATCTGTAGAACCGGAGTTCCACGTCCGAACTTGTTTCTTTATATTTTCTAAACAGCAAGAGATAGGAGGAGGACTCTTTTACCAAGTTATAAGGCCTAAAAGGAGCTATTTGTTATAAATGAATTTTTTGTGTATTTTTTATAGGGTGGCCAAAAAAGTACATTTGCAAAAGCGAAAACGATACAAAAATTTTTTACTCCATAATTGCAAGGAGGCCCGAAAGCACTCAAATGCAAAAATGTTTTTGAGATTTTAAAAAATATTGATATTAGCTGATTTTATAGGATTTTCTACGCGACTACCGGAAATTCTAACTAAAGTATCCTACTGTATTTCCGCGTGGTCCCGAAGGCTGCTATAGAGAATGCAAGTGTTACAAACTTTCTATAGCAATCGTTACTATTCTGCAGCTATTTCTTGCGATGCTCTTTGAGAACGTCGCAGTCGCCTTGCTTGGTTTTTTACTTCAATTTCCTCCGGAGTTCTTTCGGCACAATTACATCGCCTCAGCTTCATTTATTGCTGTCCTTTCATCCGCAGTCTACTCACTTCTTCGTTTTCTCACGTAATTTCTGTGCTGCTCAGCTGTTTGTACCCGTATCATACTAAAGAATGGTATTTTCCAAAAAGGAGCAGAAAAACTAAAACAGTAGGATAAATAATTTAATTTTTTTTTAAATTACAGCGTGCTTTATTGATACGACGATCGTTCGTGTATTTCTGCGTGGCCCCGAACGCTTTTGCACACAGCCACAACAAACACGTGTCCACCGTATTGTAAACCTTGCAAATAACACTTTTGAACAAAAAAAATACGTACGGATGTGTTTATCGATGTAAGTCAAACTTTTGACAAAATTTGGCATAAAGGATTTTTGTAGAAGCTTAAGCAGTATTTACTATATAATTTTACTATACATTTTTTGGTTAAATATGAAGAAGAACAAACAAAACATTTTCCAATAAATTCTGGCGTTCTGCAAGCTAGCGTTTTGGGACCAATACTGTACTTTCCCTATACAGCTAATTGGCCTACCAGAGAGGAAGCTACCTTAGCTACCTTTGCAGGTAACACAGCGCTACTAGCTACTGACGAGGGCCCAGTGTTAGTCTCAGAAAAACTTCAAGCTAATTCCCATAGAGCCTTGATTTAAAAAATTGGCGAATAAGAATAAACGAATCGAGGTCTACACAAATAACATTCACCAAACGTAGGGGGATATATCTACCAGTTATTCTTAATAAAACTGCAATACCGCAAACTGATAAAGTTAGATAATTTGACATGCACCTGGACAAAGCACTTACATGACGACATCATATATCATTTAAATTGGAAACTTAGCAAACGTTATTGGTATCGGTAGAAATTTCCAGCTTTCATTAGATTATAAATTACTAATTTATAAAGTGATATTCAAGCTAGTGTGGATGTATGAGATTCAATAACGGGGTACAGTATTTCATTCTGACATAGCTATATTAGGAATATTTTAATCTAAGATGTTGCGAACTAACACCAGTGCCCCGTGTTATGTTACCAATGAAGACATTTGAGCCGACCTTAAAATGAACTCTGTGAAAGTTGTGAGAGTGAAAATTATTGAAAATATCTTAATAAATTACAGCTCTATACTAATGATTTAACATTAAATTTACTATATAATATTGAACAGAAGCACTGTTTAAAAAGACACTTTATATTTGCCGTTTAGATCTAGTTAGCTCAATTGAAGACTTAATTTATTTTAGTTTAAAAACTGGATCAACTATTAATATGTTGTATATACTCACAAACTTTGTAAGCTGAAGAGATGTCGTTCCACGTCTGCTTCCCCATGTCAAATCTTATTATCATATAAATAATTTACTTAATGCTACTCTCATTAAAAATTAAAAAAATGGAAATAGGCACAATAAGCCTTTAGGGCTGCGGTGTCTATAAGTGCGTCCCAACAAAAAAAAAAATGGTATACACTAACTTTCGATAAGACACTTTTACCTGTTTGTTTACAACTCCTTTTTTTGTATTACGTTGGTGTACAAGATCCAGTTTTTACGTACTGTTACGACTCAATCCAAAATAGGCTATTTTTATGATATCCAAGCAGACAAATGGCATGCTTTGTCAATATTCGGACTTCCGAAGAGTAGGAACATAGACTAAATAAATGTCTTTAATGCTTATTGTACCGTTCCAACACTCACTTTTATTCGTTCTCTATTTTAAATAAATTCTCTCGGCCATAAATCGATTTATCATGACAGCGTGCGACGTTTCACTCACTCATAATGGTAGTATCTGTTTTCAAGAATACATAATTATAACCTGTTTCACTTTATAAACTTATATACCTTATACGTTATATAAAAACAAAAAAAGTAATGCAAACCGTTTTAAATTGACTGTAGGTAAAGAACATAAAGTTATAAGAGGTCGATTAGGGCGATCTAAGGTAACATTTATAAGTTACTAGATCACTGGATGTCAATATACTATTCTTTATCATACCAACTCGATAAACATCTTCTTAACGCCGATTGTTTCTTAACCTTAAGTGCTTTCTTTGATCTTTAGTCCCATCAACTGTAACTGATCTGTTTTATTTTACAGCACTAGATACTTTTCCAAACTTGAAGAATCTTATGCTATACAAACACATATATATATAATGGTAGACAGGCAGATATTTGTTTAAGATGGCAACTTTATGTCGATTGATAAACAAGTGAATACCTAAAATGTACTAAATGTAAATGATTTACATTGAAAAATTGTTTGTTTGTTTATAATTATAAAACTAATTTTAAGCATGGAGTCGCAATGGAACCGCAAAAATTATTAAAAATATTTTGACAAAGATTATAATAAGCTACATTTATTTCTGATCTACGTAAAGTAGAAATATATATTTAATACTTTTTTAAAGGCGTAAAGGCGTAAAACTTATGTGAAATTTACATTCTAATTTTTAAATATGTTAAAACACCTTAGTATTTATTATACATAATAATGCTATAATGCAGTGATTCTGCAATTATCAAGTTTTTTTTACAATTACTTAACAGAAATCTCTAGTTATTTTAGATGTTTAATGTAAGTGCAGTAACCTTTTTTAGCTTAGCAATGTTTTACTTGGTTTTAAGGTTACAAGATTAATCTATTGCCTTTGGGCAAATTGCTCAAAATATTATTAATTTGTTGTTAAAATTATTTTTTTAGTTGTTACCATCACATATTGTTTTGTATACATAGAGACCGATTCGACCTCATTTTTATATACTTTAAATATGTGTATTTTAAATATACTACCAAATTGGAGAAGCTTTTGGGTCGGGGTACCTGATCTCTTGTACACTAATTTTTACTTTACATGCAGTTTCTTCAGAAATCCCGCCAATATACTTGTAATTATCGCTGAAAGAGGACTTTGGGTCAAATTAATCCCATTTAAAAAATAAAAAAATTTGCGTTTTAGTAGTGAGGAAATCATCGGAACAATTTCAAATATATCCAAAAAAACTTGAAATACATTTTTGTATTGACATATGCAAAATCAATTATTCCCTCCACAAGCTGGCAACTGGATGAGATCTTTGTGATTGACGTAAGGACCATAAGATAAAGAACCATTGACCGTCATGGTAAACAGCAATTTGCATTGCATTTGTATCTGTAACAACTGTACCGGATAAGAATGAAATGTTTATACTTGCACTTTTTGTTGATGAGGGAAAGGGAAACAAATAGATTTTATTTATTTTACCGCGCATTGTTAATAATATTCATGTTAACCATTCGATAATATTATTTTATCATATATAGACAATATTTTATAATATCAAATAACAAATGCACGTTCTTTATTTCTTCTACATTAGCAACAGAGTAAATAGATGAATCATTAATGCGATGCATAAATATACGTCACATAGGCAATATATTTATTTTTTGCTAATTCTTGTAATTTTACAATTTTCATAAAAGCATAAAGTAAATTTTCTCTTTTTTTATGAAGCAAATAATAGTTAATCGCTTTTACTAAGATATGCTGAAGCGGCACCTATTTCCCATTTAAAGCCTTCGACCAAATGCATTCTTTTTTATTTATTTTAATTGTCTTACAAATGAAAAGATTGGGGAATTTGTAATGTACAAATTCAAACTCAATCACAGGGGGATAGAGGCTCAAAACCACATTTTCGTTATTCAAGAGAAACATACTGTCAGTTGTGATATCGTAAAAGTATGGTTTGAAAACTTTAAACGTGGCAATTACGATCTCTAACATTAGTAGCAAACTATAAAATATTAAAGATCCCTGAATTTTTAAATTTGTTCGGAACGGATGTGGCATGACTGCCAAACTTTACTCTGTCAAAACTTAGATACGTCGCTTTAATCCGACGCATATATGCTTTTGTAAATAGAATTCCCAAAGAACAAAATTAAAATCCTAGAAATCTTCTTGAACTTTTGTAATAGAATACTATTAATTTCAGATAGTTACTTACTTTTTAACTGCAGGTGATTTAAAAACTTTTAAACATTGGAGATTAGAGTACAAAAACTTCTACTTCAATAACTAAATAATAGTGTAGCGCGAAATACAAAAATCAACTGAAAAATAGATATAAACAAAGATTACTACTTTTTGTTTAAAAGGTTTTCCCATATCAAACTACCACAAATCATTTGTGGTGATTCACAATGGTTTCCGTGTTCTTTATTCAAAAATAAAATAAATAAAAATACAATTTTAATATTTTACGCGGCCTACTAATGGTAATATTAACATTTAATCAATATAAGCTATTGATATAATATGTCCTACATTTGCACTGCGATTGCAATTATAAAATCTTAAATTGTTCAAAGAAATATATTTTTTTAAAACTGTATACTATCAAAATATTAATTCAAAAGGTTACATTACAGTATAGATATTTTTTATTTTTGAATCCAGATCTTTACATAATTATACAGCTTAAGTTTAAAAATAGTTTTAATTTTAGAAAAATCAAACTTTCTGCGAAAAAACTATCCACTCAAAATTAAACGCACAATTTAGTAAGCCAAATTTTTTCTCTTAATAAAATTTATTTATGTAAAACATTAAATTGAGAGTTTTAGTGTTTGTTATGAAGTCTTACACAAACAAAAATGTATGCAGCTTTATTGCATATATGTATTAATTTAGGTTTTTTGTGGCACTACGTTATAGTTTATCTTACACAAAAAATTTAATGTTGACTTTTGGCTAAAATTTTTATGATAATACTACTTTATGCAACGAAGTTGCACTGTTGTTACATGTAGCCGATGATATAGATATTACATCAAAAGCAAATATTTAGTGCAAACTGAAATCGATCAGACGTAATAATTTCCTTTGTTATCTCTTATGCATAAGTGCTAGTTTTATATTTATTTATTTATAATTAATATCTTTATTCCAATGTATGTAAAAAATATAGCACAACGCGTAGTAATATACGATGACTGTAATTTTTTTAATAATCTAAAAATAGAGACGTCTGTTTTATTTTTCCCTTTGCTAGTCACTGATGTTAAAGTTTGATACACATCCGAGACTAATTGCATCTTATATGAAAGTTAACAACAATATTACATTATATAAATCATTTTTAGGTATAAAAACTTATATATTACCTTAATAAAAAAAAAGTAAATTGCAAATTAATTTTGATTTTGAAATGATAAGAACATACACATTTATTACGCTTCGTTAACTGCAAGTGCCTTTTGTATGAATCTAATTTAATCATACAAATAAACATTCGTTCAACAATTTAATTTAATGATATTTGATGTAATACACTATTAGTTACGTTTCCAATCAAGATTAGCTACCGCTTCGTACCAATTATGACTTCCGCAACTTAGGGGCCAAACTTATTCTATTAATATAGGATTTGTTATAGTTTACAAGTATTGTAACATGTACTACAACAAGCCCAATCTAATTTTTGCATTCTATATTCTCAAAGCAAAACTTTCCTATCGAAACAACTAAACCATTTGCACGAGGTGGAACAATCTACCACAAATTAGCATACACTAAATAATAATAACCTAACAGCCTACATCTGATTCATACCTCAGACCCAAATGTTATAAACATAAATAATAGAAACACTTAATAAACGTTAACAGCTACCAACACGCATGTCAAGCAAATACATAATTCGTCAGACAGTTCAAATAATTATATCCACTAAATAACCTAAATAAATTAAAGAATTAAATAATACAAGTTAAAACAATCAAAAAATGAAACTACAATACAGCCATTAATTTACATATATGGAATAAGAAAAAACAATCAAATTATTCAATATCTTACTTTAATAAAAAAAATTAACCAAAAACAATGACCAACAATGCAATAAAAATTAATTGACTATAGCATCTTATAAAACATTTATACCTACCTTAAAAATGATGGATTAATATCTTGAGTGTTTATTCTAAACATTCACCATTGCATTCCGAGAGAGGAAATTAATACGGATCTAGCCAATCTGGGACATGCAGTACGAAATATTATAAATGCGCACTACAAAATCACTAAAAATATTTTATTACTAATTATAATCGACTTTTAGGGAAACGACAGCAATAAAAACGCAAATGATATTTAACCTTTAAACAATCTCAAAGTATCGATTGAGCCGACCAGAACAAAGTACATATATAATACCGCAGTGCACCAGCTGGCAAGACTGAACATATAAAAGCTTTTTGTAATAAGTTTATTGGATGTGTTAAATGCGGGGGACGGAATTGTACCGCCTATGCAAAAATCACCAAACACATTTACTAAGTGGGCTTTTTGCTTTGGAACCTATCTAGACAACTATAAAATATGCTTAGTCAATCAAAACTTACAAAGAAATAGAAATGCATCATTCAGGATAGAACAACTAAAATACACCAACAGCAAATGATTCCAATTTCGTTGCTTTCAAATATTGCAATATCCTTGTGGGAGCGGTATAATGAATATTCCTCACAGACAGTTTTTATTTACAGACACTTTTTTACATTATTTACAACTAGAGTTTATTATGGCCACGAAAATGCTGAGGTCCCGGCCGGCAGTTGGGTCGTGTCCGTGGCGTCGGGTTGGTTCTTGCGATCCAGTGGTGGCCCGAACAGTGTTTGCAGGACGCACTGCAATTGTTCTTCCGTCGTTAACGCAGCTGCCGGTTCCACGGGGGATGAAGATTTACCATACAGCTCTTTCAGGAGCCTTTTGGGGTGTCGGTGGCAACGGGGACCGCGGTTCTGGTACCAGCGTTCTTCGGCGGTAGGCTCGCCACTGGTTACGATAGTACTTTTTCGGAGGTGTCGATCGGAAGTTGGTGCTGATCCTTCCGGGGGCCATAGGCCACGGTCACGTAGTTCTTGGAGGTGGCTCACGATTCGGCAATATTCTATGTTTAGCGGCAAACGCTGTTCGATGAGAACCAAGGCTTTTGGATAGCGGCAAGGCCAGTTCTAAAGCTTTTGAGCAGCGGCAGCGAACTGTGTTGGACTGGTGTGAGGCACGTTTTTATCACGCCAGGATTATGCGTGGGGGTTGGCTCCTTCCAAAAAGATCGCGTGATTTGGGCAGGTTTGCACCCCCAATTTACGGTTGTGGGAATGCTTGTCGGCTCAACATTACGCTAATTTGTTCGCTTCGCGAAAACATTTTGTATTCCGATATTAAGTTAATTATTTTGCATCGTGGAGGTACTTTGCGTCCCGATATTCTTTTCGCACCTGACTGCAAGAAGAATTAATACTACCCTCACCAATGAACAATAGCTAAACATTAACTTACCAAATTGATTATAGAATTCATAATGTTTCCTCAACTTTATAACCAAAGCAACATAATTTTGAATATGGCATTGACCATGATAAGCAAATGATCATAATGAATTTATCAATAATAACGTTTTAAAAGGTAACAAATAAAAACGATTTCATGTATTTAGCTAATCACTTAAATAAAAACGCCGTACATAACTCTAAAAATTCAAGCCTCAAGCATAACAGTACAAAAATACAATCATCGTAGAAAAATATCAGGATTTTAATTACTCGGCATATATTTATTGTCGGAATGAACTGGAATACTAAGAATACAATCTTATAACGAAGGTTAATAAATTATAAATGAAGACCTCTACTATAGGTAGCTCAAAATCTTGGCCTTACATTTCTTTTTACTGGAAAACCTACTTATTAACCTAGTGACAAAGATAAGTTACTGAGTTTACTTGGCTTCGCAATTGTTAACCTCAAAACAGAATCCAAATACAATTTATCCACTAACCATTTGCAAGTCCTTATATCTGTCAAAACAACAAAATTATCATCAAAAACTTTTGTAATACTATTTCAACCATATTGACTGAGATTAATTCCAAAGTTGATCAAAACATCAATTTTGTTATCAAAATTAAAACTATTTAAAGCCCTAAGGAAACATTTTATTATCTTACAACTCTAAAATAAAATATTACATAGTAAGCAACACCTAGTAATTTTACAATACAATTGAAACTATTAATATTTCTAGTCATATAAGAGATTAATTATGGGAAAATGCAGAGCACATAAACAGTGTCAACAAATCAAAAACAGAAATGACAGAACTTTATGTAACCAGCTTTATTCATCTTTTGCATGAATTATTAAAAGAAGTACGTAATAAAACCTATGAACAATATATTACTCAGCTTTCTTCAGATAATCATTCAATATGAAAAGCCGCAAGACAATTTGAAAGGACTAATTTAACGATTCCTTCTATGGACTTTCAAAGAAATTGGTACTTGGTAAGGATAAATGGCACTTCTACTAAAAGCATCCTTAGTGCCTAATGGTCTATACTGAAGGCTTACTAATACTTAAAAAGTCTAACTATGATTTAACATTAGGAGAAATATTGCTAAATCTGTCTAGGAAGACTGTAGTTTTACTTATTACTATTTATAGCAGTCTTTTTTAACTACATTATTTTCTGATGCGCAAGAAATTATAATTACCAAACTTTAAAAGCAACCAAGTTACAGACCTATATGTTTTTTGATTTTACTGTTTAACATTTTTTAAAAACCACTCCGTAAAGGAATATTATATTTAGACCTAATAAATTCATCTCACTGATTTAGAGTTCGGTAATACTACTCGATAGTGCATCAAGAAAATCAAATCGTTGCCAAAACAATGAACACCTCTGAAACACGAAGAGTCTGTGCTTTTCTATCTTCTTAGATATCTAATAAGTTTTTAATAAAGTATAAGATAAGAATTTATTTTGTAAAATTAAGCAACATTTTTAAACCAGTCATATTTTGTGGTAAAGTTTTACTTAAGTGAGTGAATGTTTAAAACCAGTGCTCATGTTTAAAATTACAAACACATTTATGCTGGTTTAAGATAGATTAGTGTAGTACAACTATTTTTTTATCAGCTATAACCAACTACCAAAACATTTTTATCCTTCAATGATGCAGCATCAGCTGCAGCTGAACATTTTCAACTTGCTAGAAGATCGGTTCACTCTATGAAAGGTTACAGTTAATAGTGAAAAGTCTGGTCAAATGTTTTCTACTAATAATATTCTATACTCGTAATTAACAATTGCCGATGTCCAAATACCTATTAAAATCAAGGGAAAGTGTCTTAGCGTACGTATATTAAGCCCAAATAAAATAAAAATTAAGTAAATTAGTTAATTTGAAAACGTTTCTAGCTCTTTCAGTCGAATAAAACACTTCTACAAAATAATGTATGTAATCTTATGGAGCTCGGCTTAAAAATGTACAAAAACCTCGCCTAAAAAATACTTCGACGATTCCAATCAAAAATCCTATGCACCATCGCAAATGTTCCGTACATAAGTGAAGAAATTCAAAACTCGCAAGTGGTTATTACAGCAATTTGCAGGACATGCTAACCAACTAACAGACCAACTTACCACCTAATCACAAGTCAAAAGGATAGACGTCACTGGAACACGTGACATATTTTAAAACTAATATAAAACTGTTTTTGGATTTCCTTACTGGCTAATCCCTCTCATGTCACTTTACCTTTCGAACTATTTCTACTTTAATGTAAAAATATTTATTACTTTCTTGTAAACTGTACTTCAGACGCATTGTATTAAATATATTCAGTAAATGTGATTTCGTATTATTATTAAAACATATGAAAAATGATAATTTTATAATATAAATTATTTTATATAACTTTTCTTATCAATAATTACGTAATAGTAAATTTTTAATAATTAGTTGCTATTCCTTTATATGTATATAAAAAGCTTAAAGAACTTATTATAATTTATTTGTAGTTTAAAGTAAAGACAGTAAAAATTTGTTCAAAATTGAAGAGACAATATATTGAGCATATGTTAATGCTTATAGGTTTAACATTTAAAAATGGAAGGAAAAGGCTGTATAATAAACATCATAAGCATTAGTATTGGTGCATTTGTTTGTAAATGACCATTAGCGAGTTCTGTGGAACGAAAGTAACGTGACAAAGAGCTTTATGCCAAACGAATCTCACTTTGGTATCGTAGACTCTTGAACTACCACCTCCTAGGAACGTCTAAGAGAGAAAAAATTTAACAGTAATGGATATGTAGCATAAGCTGTTTAAAGGGATTGCATTAGACACTTTTTTCTGAACAGGATCCACAAAATTTTAAAATGCGTTGTCAGTTAGAGGAGACGTGTTTAAAAATTAAAAATTTAATTTTGAATATTAGATGCTTTTATGCTATAGTCAGGTTATAATTGACATATTTTTATTATTTATAACAAACTTAAAACTTTAATGTATCAAAGAACTTATATTGCGTTACAATTAAGGTTTATAACACAACAGTAATACCCACAACGATGTATAGGTATGAACCATGGATATTAAATCAACGGTAGGAAAACGAAATTGCTAATCTGAAAATTTTCTTGAGGATTAAAAAAAGCAAATTTGGCAAGCCATAGCAAGAACTGTCAATAATAAATATAGTAAAACAGTGAAGACTACGAAGACTAAGCTGTTTTAAAATAATGAAAAATTAAGGAATCTCTAAAATATATTTTAGAGGAAACTAAAATACAAGAACCCCAAAAGCAATAGTTTCAATATGGAAAAAATGCTTTAGAAAAATTAAAAATAAAGCATTGGAATTATAAATAAGGCTGGCTTCAAAGGCCTTTGTGCCTCTGTTTACTCATAAATTAAAAATATTAATACAAAGACTTGCTTGTCATACACTATTTTCCGTTCTTTATTTTCTGTTGTTAAATTTCTCAGTATTTGTAAGAAAAATTATTTTTAATTGAAAGTGGGGTGGCCGAGCTCTGAGCTCTTTATTTACATGAGCAGGTCCGTGCGTTCGTGCACACACGTCGGGGCTGCTCTCGCTCCTTGCCAAATAGCTGGGCAGTCGCGGTTATCGGGCCGCTGCATTGTCGAACGCAAAGGGCACTCCTGCTTCTGCACTTCATTTGGTTTGCTTTCGGTTAGCGGGGCTTTGATTGTAAGTTAAATTGTTCCACGTTCCCGACCCAGGAAAAAAGCCGATTCAATTAAAAATATATATGTTCCTACCTTCAAAATATTTTAAAGAAAGGCGGGTGAAAAGTTTCCGCAAAAGCATGACGCAAAAAATTTCTTTTGGTAAAAAATAAGTTCAGTTTCCATAGAAAGCCGCTAGAGCACGGCGGTAGTCTGCATACTCGCTGAGCTTCTTTATGTATTAGCCCTCTATATATACTATTTTATTAAGAGCAGGTTTTGTTTACAGTATTTGTTATAAGATTCAAATGTTTAAGTTCCCTGAATAGCACGCTGATGTAAAATACTCAGTGAATGTAAGCCGGCAGATATTTATCGAAAAGGTGGTAAAGCGAACGGTAAATATGTATGCAATAAGTGATGGAATAGCGAAAATTTGGGTTAGATGGTTTAACGAAGGGCGAGAAAATGATAAAAATGGTGCAGCTTATTAACGAAAAAATTTGTGAGAACAGGCGGTTTACAATTTTGTTTCCATGAAATTAATTGGCACAAGTTTTGAGAACTGTTCTTCATGAAATTGTGCATTAGTGATCATAAGCAACACCATTTTATTCAGATGTACCACAAATGTCCTAATGTTAAGGGAAGTTATGTAGAAAAACAGTTTGAGGTTTATTCTTTAATTTAAGAAATTTTTCACAAGAAACAGATTTTACTTTCCGGACACGCTACGTATAATCATAAAATCAAATTAAAAAGAAAATTTGATGTTGCAGTGTCATTCTCCTATTATAGAATATCTATATGTTTATATTATTTATTTAATACTGCAATTAATGTGTTCCACTATCTAAATTTAAACTTTAAATAAAGTAAAACCACTATTTCAATTTTTTTCGTTTTATTAATAAAGTAATTGTTTTTATTGTTTCAGTTGCTCCAGTAATTAAGGTACCTAATCAGCTGTTAGGGGCGCCTTAAATACAGACGTTCAGCTCGAATGCTATGTGGAAGCGTTTCCTAATACAATCAATTACTGGGTGAAAAATCGTGCGGAAATGTTAATGAACGGGTAAGCAAATTTCGTATTTAGTCTGATTTATTTGCAATAATACTAACTAACGTACGTTTCAGCCATACATTTAATAAGGTGACATACGAACTTTCATGTATAAAAGCGCAATATGCAGCTGGCGCAAACCACTCTCAAAACTAATGGTTAAGAAAAACTCTTATACGCTCCATTCAAAGGAAAACTCCGTTGCGGAGTACAGTTCGTGGGCTTCTTTATATGATAAGAAGTTAGCAGCGTGCATTTTTACACCCCCTACTAAATATCTACCATGGAATGTGTCTCGAGCCTTCACAAAGGGAAGAAATTTATTGCTTATAAAAAAAGCTGAAACCAGTCTCCGAAGAGACTCCCAGTGTTTAGTCAGGCTTATATTTCAGAGCGACGGACCGAAAAATATATAGACTACTAAAATGCTCCTTGTCGACCTTTGTTGAGAGAATTTATTCTCCTAGCTCATAGTAAATTTTCTTAAATGCATATTGGAAGGGAGGAATAAAAATTTCTTATACCAAACAAAGTTATGTTGTGTTACCCTTGCACGTAACACGTGCTCTTTATAACCCGCACTATGGCCGAAGGGATGCAACCATCTCGTTTGCGCAACAAAAGAAGTAATGCGAGAACTGACAAGGCACATACATTTCCATTATGTTAACAGACAACATGACAACGCGTGATTTATGTGTAATGAAAAATTAATCAAATTAACCAATCTGGCTTTAAATCCCAACCTAAAGCGATTTACAACGCATTTACGAATTCCCCGAATTTAGGTCATCAAAGCAGATAAATTCCACCCCCATAACTTTAGGGGCTCTATTAACAGCCCGAACAGAGGGAAGCTTCGGTTGCTAATTACCATTTCCAGTTGCGACGTTCTTAAAGATAATATTTATATTAAAACTGAAGAACAGCTTACCCTCGCAGGCATCCGTTTCTCCAATTAATGATTGTCGTACGCAGAAATGATATATTATAGGACGGACTCGATTTAATGAAGTCTACTTTGCCAAACAAAGCTTGAAGCTGCGAGCGCATTATTAATTTATACTCGCTTTGTGTAAATGGTGCAAGCAACTCAAATGAAACGTCAGAATAATTACTAACAGGCGTCGTCTTACAGTTCATCGCCTCGGAAAAACAGATCGCTTATAATTTGTTTAGTTCTAAACACCAGCAGAGATACTCTATTTTTATTAAATCCTGTTCCAGAACGAAATATTCGATACGAGAGGAGCGCAGTGGATACAAAGTGTTTATGTGGATGGTGATCCGGACCTTTTCTCGGAGAGACATCGGCACGTACAACTGCGTCTCGACGAACTCTTTGGGGAGAGCTGAAGGAACGCTGAGGCTCTATGGTAAGCTGCTTTCGTTTATTCGACCAAATTTTCCGGATATGTTGTTCTGATAAACGGCTACAAGGTATCGATAGTTCTTTCCATTGTAGTATTAAATTAATGTTCGTGTTTTTATTATGCATCATTCATAAGTATGTCCTTGCTATAATTTTACAGTTATAAATACATTTAAAATTAAAAAAATACGTAAAATTTAAAAAAAAATTTAATTTAAATTAAATATATGACATAATATACATAATCAGTGATGAGCTATGACAGTTCATAGATGAAAAAAATCTACAACCAGCAACATTGGTACCAATTTAACAACAGCATAATAAGTAATGTTATTGATTAAATTGGTATTCTATATTATTAAATAATATAGCAATTAAATAATTGAAAATTACAAGCTTCTCGATACTTTAAACCATTATAAGCTTTTTGCCCATACCTTCTGTTAACATTACATCCAATAAACTTAGTGTCTTGTAACAAAAAGTACAGATTTTTTATTGATTATGTAATAGAACTATGACTTCATTAAATCACTTAGCATTATACAGATGCACTTAACAGTTTTTTTTTTGATCTATTAGTGTTTTTGTGAAATCGCTTATCTCCATCCCCTAATTAAATTAAGCATTCATTAGTTTATTCTATTTTTCAAATAATTATTTATAAATTACTGTAATCTTGATGAGCTTTCAAATTAGGCGCGTTGGATTTCTAGTATGCCAAGATTGTATTTTATTCTAAAAAAAAGCTTCGCTTTATTACTGAGTTTAAGACCATCTCAATTTTCTATATCATGGTTTCTAAATTAAAATAGTATGACATGCAATGAGTAACTTCAATTTTTCAAAGTGGTAATGTTTCATGCATCGCTTAAAGTCGACCTTTTTATATGCATTAAAATTTTTTGAATCGCAGACAACCTCTATGCGGTCGAATAGGTCGGAAATTGTCACGTAATTACATTAATAATATACTGCACACCATAAATTATTTATAGGCAAAGGAAACTTTGCGATGTCCCGCCGTTTAACCTATTTTTATTCTTTATTTAAGAATAGTAGCTTTCGACCAAGCCCAAAGTAATCATATTAAATCCTTTAACTTTTTTATTGCGCCTGGTTTGACACAAATTGTTTAGAAATAATAAATTAGAATGTACTCCGGTTTTCAAAAAAATGTTGTCTATTTAATTTTGTTCATATGGCTAATAATTATTAGATAATATATATATATTAGAGGTAATCTCTCTAAAACATACAAATTTTTAAACCACTAATTTTTTAAAGAAAGACAGAGAAATGGTATAAAAAGTACACTAGAAGAGAACTCAAACAGAACACTACAATATAAAAATAGCCATAAGACAGAAATATATTAATATTGTAGCTAAAACCTTCGGAGTGTAGAACTTGCTAAAAATTCTTATCGTATTGTGATAGTAAACAAACAAAAAAAATCCAAACAAACACCGTTAAAAGTGCCAAGTGAAATAGAAAATATGCTAGATAAAGTAACAAATATCACAGTATATATTAAGGATTGAAATAAAAGAACCAACACAACAAATAAGTTTGAGACGACCGCATTGAATAAAAAATAATAAAAGAAAATAAAATGCTGAAGCCTAAAAGGGAAAATAAAATAAATTTTAAAAAATAATAATAATAAAGAATTACGGGCAATTAGAACTAACAGAATAATACAGACACCATAAACCACTATAAAAATAAATGTTAAAAAAGTAAACACTGTAAGTCAGAAACACAGACCTATCTTGTACCCACGTAAAGCTAAAATAATACGGAATTAATAAAAAGTGAATATTGGAATTAAAGATTTTCTTATAACGAACTATCAAATAAAGGAAAAGTACAACACAAACAAATACGATTAAAAATTAAAGAGAAGAAGGATAAAGTAAAAATAATAAAAGTTGAATATATTAAAGTCACTGTACGGAAGATGGAATAGAAGACAAAAATAAAAGTAAAAATCAAAAGATTATATCAGCAAAAGTAGAAGTGAAAAATATATAAAGATCAAGCTTATAGAAAGACATAAAATTGTAAAAGTTAGTAAAAGAAGATGTGTATAAAAAAAAGAATAAATATATCAGAAAATCAGACTAGCAAATATATATAGTTATGTCTGAAATGGTATAGTAAGACAGAAATATACGCCATACTACAGTGTGTGCGTAAAAATGGTAAGAGGGCCTACAGGAGCAATATTACATCAGACAGCCACGCAGCTTTAAAGGATTTATCAAGCACAAAAGCATCCTCTAGACTGGTTTGGGAATGCATCAACGAACTCAATGGACTGGCAGAACATAACACAGTAAAACTGTTATAGGCACCTGGGCATTGCGGTATCTACGGCAACGAGAAAGCCGATGAACTGACCAGGCAAGGATCTAGTGAGGCTTATATAGGCCCAGAACCTGCATTAGGAATTTTACGAAGTGCTGTCCGACGCTTTATTTAGGAGAGGACACACATCATCGAATGTACTGAAAGAACCGACCAGGACATTATTTCAGCAAAACCTTTAATAAGTGATCTTTCCAAAAGAGAGCTACAGAACTCCTTAACCTAAGTAGGCCACAGCTAAAGATAACCATAAGGTTTCTTACAGGACATGCGACTGTAAAAAAACACCTCTGGAAAATTGGTAAATTCAATGGTGACCTTGCAAGCAGACTTTGTAGCAAGGAACCAGAAACAGCCTTACATATCATATGCAAGTGCGATGCGCTGTGTAGGAAAAGGCTACATATATTAGGGAAACCAATCCTGGAACCGGAAGATTTCCAGACACACCCTGTAAAGGACCTGTATCTGCTGATTCAGGGGACATCAATTACAAATTTGTTGCGAATTTATTTAGTTAGAGTAATCACAATAAGCCATAGGCTGCAGTGAACATGGATCCATTAAAGGAGACTTATCCTGAGCGGTAAAAGATGGTATAATAAAGAGACATTATATAATATAATAGTAATTATATAATAACCGAGAAAAAGAAGTAACGGCAACACAAAAGACAAAAGAGCAAGAAAATAGTGTTATAAAATTATTGCTTATATCGGTATAGAAAACGTGATGATAAATTTTAATTAAGTATTAAAATACGTATGCAGATTAGGTTCAAAAACATCATTAATGTATATTGCCCTATAAAGAAACAATAAGTGAGAATAATACGATTTCCCTTTTTGGGGTTTCTCTCTTTACTGAGGTTAGCGATCAACAGTGCACTAATTGAAAAATTTTATAATAAAATTTTCAGTATGACATTAAGTTAATCATAAGTAATTTTAATGGAATAGGCAAAGAGGAAACAGAACCTTCATTAATTTCTAGCATTATAAAATACATAATGAAACGTGGGCGTAGAAGAACAATTTATCAAAGTAGCCACATAGTAATACCGGGTAACTAATTAAATTATGAAGGAGCAGCTACTGACAGAGGCCACATACTAGTAAAAACTATCATTAAATTAAACAAACACCAGTTGTCAATAACCTAATCTAGTGAAGAGAAATATACGGCGAAAAAATTAACAAGCGAAAATGTGGGCTTAACACAGATGTACAACTAACACTATCAAAATAGGAAGAAATTGCACCAAAGATATGTAGAAATTTTTTTCTTCCCCTCAAAACCTTTAAGTATTTCATTTACTATTCTGTGCGTTTGTTGGATTGTTGAGTAATACTCTCTGAATCTGAACTGGTGTGATTGTACTATTTCATTCAGATCAACTGCCCGTGTAAGCCTTTTCAACATGAGTCTTTCAAATATTTTGGACATAGTTGGAAGTAAGCTAATGGGTCGGTATGATTTAACATCTTGTGGTGGTTTACCGGGTTTGTAGATCATAATTATTTGCGCTAACTTCCAAGTTACTGGCTAACCTTATCATACTATTATAGATGGTGGTCAGTAACACTATTACTTTTCTAGGTAGTTGTTTAAATATTAGAGGCAAGATTAAGTCAAATCCAGGAGCTTTATTCCCTTAGATATTTTGTGTTTCACTTCCGCCAGGGAAAAAGATTTAATAGGCAATGTCATTGGGCAAGGAATGTCCAAGAAGTTTTTGATCGTATTGTTGTTGTTTATCTGAAGTGGATTAAATACTGTTGATAAATGCTCCGCGAAATTGGTTGCCTTTTCTGTTCTCTTTTCCCCCAACTACCGTCTTGTTTTCTTACAGGAAGAATATGGGCGAGTGGTCTTTTGAATTTTTTCGTCGCTTTCCAGATTGAATGATCCTCTTTTGATAACTCAGTAATATAGTTTTCAAACGTAGCATTTCGGATTTCTTGCAATACTGACTTTAGTTGTCTTGTAAGTCTATTGTATATGTTTCTATCAATAGGATTTTGACTTCTTTGCCATTTGCTTCTGGCTCTCCTTTTTTTTTGCAACAAGTTCGCGAATATGTACGGGTGTGTTGTTTGTGGTATTCGCATCTCGACTTGTCACTGGGGTAGATTTTCAAGATGCTTCTTGTATTACACAAGTGAAGTGGTTTGCCGTAGAATAAAGATCGTCAGGATGTTTCAGGTTGAGATTGGTATTGAGATATAAGCTCTAAAAGCATCCCAATCTGTTTTAACTGAAACGAACTTAGGAGCGTCGGGTAGGCAAATGATATGCGTACTTAGCGTAGCAATTATGAGAGTATGATCAGAAGAGAGATCCCAGTTTGATGTTATATTAAGGTAGTTTGGTGAGATACCTTTAAGCACGGAAAAGTCGATTAAATCCGGCAGCCTATTTTGGTTTGTCGGCCAATAAGTTGGTTCTCTACTAGAAAGATACGAGCAATTCTTGTTATTGATGTCCCATAAGAGATTTCTACCCTTGACCCCCAGTCTGTGTGCTTGGCATTCCAATCGCCTCCTATTTCCCAGCTGCTGAAAGAGTGCTTCATATTCTTCAGTTAAAATTGTATATCTGGATGGACTATATGTATAGCAGCTGTATCAAAGGACCACGGCTGTCCACTAATATGGATAGTTGTTGCTTGTATTTTATTTGTTTGATTTGTAGGTCTGTCATGGTGCTTTATGGTGTTCCGAATAATAATTGAGTCGTTCCATTAGGATGATTATCGTGATAAATTGTGTATTGTGGTATTTGTAATACTGTCCTTCGGTAAAATGTGTATCCGAAACCACTAGCACATCAATTTTATTGTATTGAAGAAAGTTAATGAATTCAGTTTTATGGTAGGTTAAACCATTTGCGTTCCATGAACAAATTCTAAGTGAAGTAAGGTCCATTAATTAGCGATTTTGTTTATTACGGTAGACAGTATATTTAGTATCATACTGTTCTGATTGATAAGTTGAACGAACATTGAATTAAATTCGTTGAGAAAAGTGTTTCAGTTAAGTTCCTAAGCCCTGTTAGTTTTGCAAAGTAGTTTCTCGTAGTGCTCCAGAGTATGACTGATTGGTTTTTATACCCTGCTGTATATTCCCTTTAAGTTGTGATGTGGGGCGGTTTAGAGTTTAATAGTTTATATTTGTAGGCCTGCCTCTTGCCTTCTGCAAGTCACTGTAGACTGTGCACTCTTTATAGTTGGCTGTATGACTGCCTTCACAGAGTGCATTTAGCTGGCCTATCTCTAGATGTCTTTTTTATGTCGCAGTTCTACTTGGATTTGCATGTTATTTAGGAATTTAAGATCGTATATATCTTTGTTATTTGGTTGTGGTTCGAGGTCAACGTAAAATAACATTAAAGATAATTTGCTGACTCTGTGTCTTATGTTTATAATATTGCGTATTTTATGACCTTTTATTAACAGGTCTTCTTTGATTTCCGATATAGGAATGAAGTAATGGAGATTACGAATTACTACTCTGTAAGCTCTATCATTTTTCACTTGTTAGATATGATGAACGATTTTTTCATTATTTAAGTGAGTTATAAGTTTCCTGTATGTATCTGGAGTGTTAACATTAAGTTTGATAGTATCATTAACTAGAGCTTTACTTTGATAAGTTTCTTCTGGTATGACTTTGAATAGGCTTTCAGTCATTTTTTTTAAATCTACTACTCCGTAGATGAATATTAGTGGAGGTTTTTATATTTCCGGAGATTTTTATTTTTGTTCATAGATGTTTCAACAATTTTGTTTGTTAGAGAGTTTATAACCTGTTTGATATTATAACATGAGATTGTCTAGATGCATTTATTATTTTTTGAACATTATTTTGCTTTCTTTCTTTTATAACTTGCCATTCATGTTTATTCACAGAGGTTTTATCATCGTTACTAACTTGCATTGCTAATTCATTATTATTAATGGAAGTTTTATCTGCGGGGACTGCACTTATTATATTTTGTTGCTGATTAGTCGGCTGGAGATAATAATTGTGTTGTGGGTTATTGATCTGTTGAGTGTTGAAAGGATATTGACTGTTTGGTAGCTGATAGTTCATTTGCATTTGTGGGAAGGGTAGCGATGGAGCTAATTGTGGCTGGAATTTTTGTTGATAAAAGAGAAACTGGGCAGTCGCTGATTGCTGCGTTTGGCCGCACAGATTAGCATGAAGCGAATTAAAGCCGTAAGCATGGCTCATTTTGTTCGATAAGGGCTCGTGTATTAATATTCGAAGTGGTTCTTTTTGTTTTTCCGATCACTTACTTGACAATTATAATCACTCGACCCTACGGCCACACCTGTCGTATATGTTGCGCACTTTCAATCTCAGCGAAAACGGGACGTCCTTACTCGTTAATACTCAAGCGGCAACTCCATGTAGAAAATTGTTAAAATGTGAAGTTCATCAAAAATACAATTTGATAAAAATGTAAAAATAATAAAATAAGGAAAAACGCGACAATAAAATCAATTGAAACAAATTCTACAAATAACAAAAAGTATTATAAGATATGTGGAAGAGAAGCAAAAAGTTTGTGTAGAAAGGGAAAAATACTTACAGGGCCATATAGAAAGCTTGTAAGAAAAATATATATTTGGGGGAGGGGGGGGCACTTATAAGCATTGCAGCCTCAAGGGCTTATTGTGCCCACTAACATGCACTTAAATGCTAGGACATTCACACACACCCTTGGGTTGAGCGAGACTCACTCTCGCGCGCGCCGGCTGGAGAACAGAGCCAACTGGTTGAACCATCTGAGCCACTGCGTCCCCAAGGAAATGGTTAAATGAAAGTTATCCAAAAGTAAAAAATAAGAATCAATGAAGCAAAAACAAAAAAAATGTAGGAATAACTAATACGGAAAATAAGTAAGAATTTAAACAAATGGGTATAATATTTTTTAAAAGTTAAAGAAAATAAAACTCCAGCAAGTGTAATAACAACAGAAGTGAGGAAACTACAAAACAAAAAGCTAAAAACTAATTTATATTATATAATAATGTAAGAAGGAATAAGGACGAAATCCCAGTTTAACAACTACGTAAAAAGAGGACTACAAGAATTGCGAAAGTTATAATAGCACGGTACTTTTACATATTGTTCCAATAGCATTAGAAAACTGATTGGACAAAACAACAGAAATAAAAATTGAAGGGTATCAGTGTGACTATAAAAAGAATCCATCGGTAACAGAACATATTTGTGTAGACTAATATTTACCTTTGTACATTGCATTTGTGTACATTAAACAACCTTACAATGCAGTAAATGGGAAAATTTATATCGTTCGTTAAAAGAGTTGGGAAAAGAAAAAGTATAATATATAGTTAGTTAAAGCAAATTATAATATTCGCAAAACACACAGTAATTCTAGCAAAAACAAAGCAGAACTTAGTAAGGGTAGTAAAAAACAAAATAAAAAAAAACTATGCTTTTAATTGTAAAAGACAGAAGAAAAAAGTGAGTAAATTAAACTACAATTTTCAGTTGAATATAAGTCAGTAGTGACATTTAGTCATCTCGGACTAACAGTAAGTAGTAAAAAGATACTAAAGTAAATAAAAAAATAGTCAAAGTTAATGAAAGTTTGGGTGCGTTAATTAAATTTATTTAATAAAAACTTCTTATAGTTTAATTACATATTATATTTATTTATGTTGCTTAAATTCAGAAATAAAAAAGTGCACACAAGGGTTTATCAATATCAATTATTAACGCAGACACGCATTTACGAACCAACAAAGCCTAAACTTGATCTCCCGCTGCAGGCTTTGCGCATGACAAGCAAACGTTGTTTGACAAACAAATTTAGGAAACGGAATTGATTACTGTTATTTTTCATCAAACAAGGCTCGCTGTGTCGGTCATTCGACGACCGCTTCGCGCCACTGAATGGCCACAACGTATGCTAGTGCTTTGGTGAAGTGAAGATAATTACATACTCTCCGCTTTTGAATTTAATTAACGTCAAGCGCCTTTCATAAAATATTAAGTACTTTCACAATCGTTTCGAATGCTTAACTTCTGTACGCTCAGCTTTTAATGGTTCCCATAAATAATTTTATCGTGTAGTAAGCTTTTTCAGCTACAAGTATTTTGCAAACGGAGTTAATTGAAACTCGGTATACACAGCACCTGATTAAATTAGAGGTGAAATATATTTCAAATATCCAAACATTGGAAAATAAAATAAAAATAACTAAAGCTTTATTTTATTAAAGACAAGATAATGGCATCTATACACTCACTTGTAAAACGTTTTTTTAATTTATTATTATATTATAGCATCGATCTTTACAGACAATTTGAAAATTATAAATTTCATTTTTCAATGTCAACTTTTTGACATTTTGACATTTGTTTGCAAAAATGTTATTGCAGATTAAACTGGCGCCTAGTACTTGTTTAAAGACTATAGTGTTACATGATAGCCCCAGATGGCACTGCTAAAATTTACAAAAGGAGGGGTAGTGGGTCATTTATACAATGCTGTGAGTGGAGTTGTAGACAAAGCAGAAAATCATAGAAGCCGACATTCATATGCAGCGATAGACGGCGCATATTCCAAAAAGTATAGGACTTACTACTTCAGATATCTATACAAGGTTAATAACAGTGTTTGGAAACGCAGCAGTCACATAACTAAGTTTACTAAGTATTGGAGTCAAAAGGTGGCAAGGACTACAATGAAAAAATTAACATAAATGGACATCGGGAAAATGCGCACGAGCCACATATTATCAAACATTTGTCCATATTGAAAATGGTAAACAGGCAAATTATATTCGATAAACTGGCAAATCTAACAGGTCTGTCGAAGCATACCACTACCCATGAGAATTTAAAGATGACAAAAATCTATATACAAGAGATTCTGCATACTCTGTGGGGGTATTCCAATAGTTACTTCAGCTGTACAATGTGAATTTGAAAATGTCGTTTGATATAATAGTAATCAAATTATGATTCAGTCGGCTACACTCACAGGACTTTTAAGTTGCGAAGATGGGGAACCTAGCTGCGATGCTGCAGGGTAAACTGATCGAACGGTTTTTGTTATTAGTAAAAAAGGCAATGATCACTAAAACGTCTTAATAAAGAATGTTACTCAATTCAAGCCAAGCTAGATGAAAATGTCTAAGCAGGTAGTACCATAGCTTTTTTAAAAAATTTAATTGTAGAACTTTTATCAAAAAGTTTCTGTTTATTTGGAGAAACTTAGGATTTTCCTACTTTTTAACAGCATATTATAACACAAACCTTACTTGTAGAAATCTGGATTTAACTAGTAAGCATTTAGTATATTAAAAGAATTAAGTAGTAAATATAATGCACAAATATTTAACAAATACCTGCAAAACAATTTAAATTTATATTTCCAAATGCTGCAACATGCCCTGGATGTACATAATCTCCAGGTGTAACAATCACAGCCACAATTAAAATTACATTAGTGTTCATTGAAACTTCCAACCAATTACGATTCCAACAATATATGAGGCTAATATAACGGCCAACATAACGCTCAAAGGCAGCATTAGTAAATTAAAGTGTATAAAAAATTCTAAATTTGCTAATTTATGTAACGCGGAAATAAAAAGCGGTTAGGTTTATAATTATATATATAAAAAAAATTATGAGTGCTGCTGCTGCTGTCACACAGGTCAAAGGTCAAATCGTTTGTGCCTTTCCGTGCCGACCCGAGCGCCTCCGAAGGACAAATTTCGGTCCGGCGACAGGCGCGATCGAGGTAATATATTTCCGGAATCGCAAGCGATGGAAAATTTTCGTTTAAGAGCGGGTAATAAAGCACTTAAACATAAAAAAATTTATGAGTGCTGTCACACAGTTTAAAGGTCAAAGGTCAAAGTTCAACTCTAACTGGGTATACGTAAATGCGTTGTCATGGCAACCGCGTACGTCAATTATGTCAAACAGAGCTTTTTAATCGTGTTTTTATTTATTTTTAAAAACTACTATGCGAAGCGGCTCAAGCATGTCGGAGTTGGACAAGCTCTCCGGGGGGCCGCTGCCAGACCTCGTTATATATATAAAAAAAATTATGAGTGCTGCTGCTGCTGTCACACAGGTCAAAGGTCAAATCGTTCGTGCCTTTCCGTGCCGACCCGAGCGCCTCCGAAGGACAAATTTCGGTCCGGCGACAGGCGCGATCGAGGTAATATATTTCCGGAATCGCAAGCGATGGAAAATTTTCGTTTAAGAGCGGGTAATAAAGCACTTAAACATAAAAAAATTTATGAGTGCTGTCACACAGTTTAAAGGTCAAAGGTCAAAGTTCAACTCTAACTGGGTATACGTAAATGCGTTGTCATGGCAACCGCGTACGTCAATTATGTCAAACAGAGCTTTTTAATCGTGTTTTTATTTATTTTTAAAAACTACTATGCGAAGCGGCTCAAGCATGTCGGAGTTGGACAAGCTCTCCGGGGGGCCGCTGCCAGACCTCGTTATATATATAAAAAAAATTATGAGTGCTGCTGCTGCTGTCACACAGGTCAAAGGTCAAATCGTTCGTGCCTTTCCGTGCCGACCCGAGCGCCTCCGAAGGACAAATTTCGGTCCGGCTGCAGGCGCGACCGAGGTAATATATTTCCGGAACCGCAAGCGATGGAAAATTTTCGTTTAAGAGCGGGTAATAAAGCACTTATATATAAAAAAAATTATGAGTGCTGTCACACAGGTCAAAGGTCAACTCTAACTGCGATGGAAAATTTTCGTTTAAGAGCGGGTAATAAAGCACTTAAACATAAAAAAATTTATGAGTGCTGTCACACAGTTTAAAGGTCAAAGGTCAAAGTTCAACTCTAACTGGGTATACGTAAATGCGTTGTCATGGCAACGACGTACGTCAATTATGTCAAACAGAGCTTTTTGATCGTGTTTTTATTATTTTTAAAAACTACTATGCGAAGGGGCTCAAGCATGTCGGAGTTGGACGAGCTCTCCGGGGGGCCGCTGCTAGACCTCGTCTTCGATAACAAATATTATTATCTACTAATTAATGCTACAAATCTTTTATGTTCTTCTTTTACTACTTCTTCTATTTTTATTTTTTGCTATATGTTTACAACCTGCAATATGTGACTTATACAAATCTTCTGTTATACATTTTCTTTAAAAAAGTCGCTTTAAATGCAAGTGAATGAAAGCAAGTGGATGTGTATATTGACCCTCGTACATCAAAGCCAAGCGGACGTATTTGCTGGCCTGCCCATGCCTGCGTTATCATCGCAGCCTTACTTAAGGTCAGCCATATTTACCTACTTAAATTTTATATTCTAATATAATAATATCTGTAGGGCCAACCACCCTTATGATCTCAATCTCAGCAGTAGTCGCTTTTACCTTACCAGTTACAATTATCACAACATTTATACCAATTGCCGAAAATCGCGAAGAGCGCGACTAATTCCTTCGTTCAGATGAGGGCGATAGTAATGAAAACCAAACAAATAATAACACTAACAGCAGGCAAGCAGATAAAGAACATAAATGCAAACGAGACAAAGAAACAAATATTCCGCCCTTACTACAAGACCAGCAACAACTACATTTATTAGGAAATAAATATTCGATACTAGCACAAGACCCTAATCCAAACAAAGTTTCAAATCTCCCAATCTTTTTCATCACTAAAGGGCTTTTCTTAAATAACATATAACTATGTTACTTCCAGTTATAATATTATGCCTGGTCATTCCCTGATTATAGCCTCAATTATTTATTTACAAAACACCTAACCTTTTGATCAGTAATAAGAATGACCGGGATATATTTAAGGTTGACATTGAGCAACTTTTCTGTAATTATTTAAGCCTAAAAACCACACAATTCCTAGAATATCCTACAAACTACTTCACAACTACGGTACAAAATGCGAGCTGGACTGCCACATCCCTAACCAACAAACATTAAAATTCATAGTCCCAATATTCCTAATAAAATTATGGAAATTGCGAAGAGAAAAAGAAGAGCAAGGGCATAATGACACTGCACACATAATGTCGAAGATAAGAAAAGGTCCATCAATTGAATAATAAACTCAGAAATAAATTAAAAGCTGTTCGGGATGAATCGTTCTAAACATACTTGCAATAATTAACTGTTAATGACAAATTAATTTGGAAAGCCACCAAGAACATCAAAAACCGCAAACCTATGTCCCACCAATACGCCATCAAAGAGCTTCATAACTGCGATCTAACAAAGAAAAAGCAGAAACATTTACAAATAATTTATAAGGTGTTTTTAAGTCAAATTCTGATGAAGTAGATGACGGTGTTTAAGAAAAACTACAAAACTATAAAACTACAAAACTTTAAATGTTATTACCAATACATAAAATTAGCTTTCAAGAAATTGAAAATACAATGGTTAAAAAACAAGAAAGCCCTCATAACAACATTCATATATGTACGTATATGTTTGTGTCTTCGAATAGATTGCCACATGAACAAATTTATTCACGGGTTAAAGCCCATTGTTATAATTCTCGGTATTTTGCCATCTGCCTTGATGTCATT
This sequence comes from Sinelater perroti, assembly GCA_036346155.1. NCBI lineage: Eukaryota > Metazoa > Arthropoda > Insecta > Coleoptera > Elateridae > Sinelater > Sinelater perroti. Next base: position 13,868,535 of record JARFIY010000035.1, read on the forward strand.
TTACAAAGAATTTAGTACTCCTTTTGGATTCTCAATCTGCCTACTCCCCAAGGAAAGCTATAATTATAATTTTGAAGTGAAAGTTTGGCAAAAAATGCACTGGGTTGGAAAAAGTTTTTTGGTATTAAGGTGTTTTTACCTTAATAATTAATATTTGGTTTAATTTATTATTAATGCTTCTAAATTTGTTATATTATTCATGTCTTACGAACAAGTGTCGCAGTCAGTCTTATTGTATCTTTGTGTTTGATAATTAAGCAGAGTTAAATAACTCGATATACAAAACAGGAAATAAAACAAAACAGAGCTGTGTAAACTATATATTGGCCAAAACTAAATTAATAACAAAGTAACAATTAAGCAAATAAAGAAATTGAGAAAAAACAAAAAAACAACTATGATTAAATCACTTCAAATATGGTGGGCGGCAGGTCAGTTGTGCACTCTCCAGACTGCGGGAAAAAAGTGCTGTTGGGAACAAATTCACCACGGAACAACTAAAACGAGACTTACCACACGTAACGGTCTCTGGCAGCCTGGATGGCGGACGTTGGCGTGCTCTTCCTTGGCGGCTTCAACCCGGGGATGGGTTTTCCTTGGCCAGTTGTACTGGTGCACTACGGACGGGACGAAACGTACAAAAGGCAGCGACACCGTGCAAGCACAACGCAATAGCGCACCTGGTCAGCTGGCTGGCGACTCCATCCTCACGAGGGTTCGAATAGGAATGCCGTACGGCGGTAAAAATCTCGCTTAGTTGTGACTAGGATGGGTTAGCGTACAATCAAAGTTACAGGTAGAGATGGTATTCGAGACAAGAGGGTTTAGAGATGAGCACCAAACACTTTGTATATTCTTAATATTACGTTTCTAAACATATGTTAATTGTGGTTAACTTCACACTGCAGCTAAGTTTAATTTCTTCTTTCTTACGTAATTTAATTTTATACATTATTTATTATCATAAATACAATTTGTTTTAAATTAAGAGTATAGTTTATATTTTATATATTTCTTTCACTTTCCATATTAACTTTAAGTTTCTTTAATATTTTTCTGTTTTTACATTACTGATTTTTTTCTCATTTATTTATAATATTACATTTTACATTTTTTTCGTCTCTTTAACGCTTTTTTTAAAAATGTTCATGACATTTTTGCTGTATGTTTATATTTTTACTTTATATACCATCTGCTTCATAAGTCAACTGACTATTCATTTTGTGCAGTCTTTCGCTAGTATTATTTTTCTTGTCGCTGTAATTGGACGCTATGCATAAAAGTATACTTCCATTCCTATTAACTAAAGAAGTTTAGTTTAAATTTTTTTCTTTAAATTAAAAACTTACAAAATTGATGCAAATAAATTCAAACTCATCTACAAAGATTTTATTTTAGTGTATTGTATTTTTTTATTATAATATCTTTTTCGTCTACATACTGTTTTCACAACTTTTTGTTTTTGTTTATATTTTATTTTAAATATCTGAATTATTTTCACTTTTTTTAAGTGCAGCTTTAAGCTCAGCTCTAACTACTAAAATGTCTTTGCTGCTCTATGCCTTGTTATTATGTCTCTTTTTTTTGTTGCATCAATATACCATAACTTGCTTTGTGTAGTTTACCCTTTTTTAATCTTTTGTATTATTGTTTTATTTTTAATTGCCCTGTGTTTTAAAGTAAAAATTTTACTTTTACGTTCGTTTCTTGGATATTTTAATTTCCAATATATGAGATTTTATTTGTTCATTTCCGCTATTAGTATATGACTACTTCTTGTTTAGAATAATTTAAGGTTCTTTAATATTATTTTTGAAAGTTACCACAGAACCATTTCTTAATATTCAAACTATTGTTTAGAGGCCCTAATAGACAAAATAAAACCTGGGGATTACAGTGGACGTTATGAAGTTTTTATTCTTTAATTCTTTAATTTTTGTAACATCGATTAAATAGCATGCGTTCAATATTCGTTGAAGGGTGAAACCTTTTTGATTGACCAAATCTATATGTTTTTGATAAATTTTCACAATAAATTAAATATTTACCATATTTAGTGGAAGCGACTCGTAGAAAATTATTTTGCTATTTTAACGGCGTCGCTGATTTTAATTTTCAACTGCTTTTTAGCAACCCCTTCCCCCCAAATTATTTTGCTATGCATATACCTCAGTCTTCTTTAGGGTGTTGTTCCTAACTGTATCTTAAATATTTTTAAAATTTAGGCGATTTAGGCCCTCTGTATTAAGAAACTTGATGATAATCCGATGTGCAATGGACGAGTATACCTGTTGCTTTAACATCGTAATACTTACTAAAGAAGTAGTGCTAGGTACTGGAGTAAATACCCTTTAAGCATCCACACTTATAAAAAGAAAATTCCGATAATTTAAAAATGTAGATTTAGTCACATTTTATTGTTTTTTCTAGGTACATTCTATTTGTTACTAAAATTTTGCAATTGCTTTTTGTACCGCTTAACATGGGAAATAAGAGGCAGGAATTTAAAGCACTTTTAGCCAAAAATCTGTAGTATCTATTTTAAACAAATAAGATTTTGGCAGCCGAGTACCGATGATATTAACACATTTTTAGGAGAACAAAATAGAAAACGCTTTCGTGGATTAACAGATGTTCGTTTACAAGAAATAGAAAAAGATATTGTGTGAAAGGAATGGAAACCCACTGCATAAAAGAACAGAAGTAGTTCCCAACTAAGTGCAACAAATCTGTTACAATTTCTTCAAATTAACAAATTTAAAGTCATCAGTACCAGTAACACACAAGAACACTTGTTAAAATTGAAACACTTAAAAACTCAAACTTAAAAACAAAGAAACTGAAAATAAAAATCCTAGGCGTTAGTGAACTCAGATGTCCACAGCCGAAACATTCTGGAGTATTTAATTTAAAACAATACATACAACAATAGTATGAAAGAATACAGGAGTTGTAATACTTCTCAATGGAAAATTTTAGAACAAAGTTAAAGGCTAAATTCTACACAATAAAGAAATATTATGGTAAAACTAAATATAAAACTAACAGACACGATAATAATTCAAGTATGTGAGATGTTGGCATATTTACGAATATAATAAAATTACAGAAATGTATAAAGACATAAACGAAATGTTTTCGCAACCTATAAAAATTGAACACGATTCTCGCAATTTCATAATATGTGTTATTTGTGAATTATGCCTCATTATTAACACCATTATCGTTTTCTCATCTTTATTACAAACTTACAGAAATGCTGCAAATGCTTTCAGATTATAATTTTGTCTTTGTGCTTTCTTTCTTTGATTTTATGTGCATTAAATTTTTTCTAGTACTGATAGAGAAAATAAACATATATGAAAGTAAACTATACAATAATAAAATATACAATCACCGTCGTATAAATATTAAATAAAGCTAACAAACAAGAAAAATTAAAATGGTATAAACTACTCGTAATAAAATAAGTGAGAAAAACAAATAAAGGATAATCAAGAAAGTAAAGAATGCCACGTGTGCAACCTTTATACAATAATAATTGCAAAAATATAAAAAATCTGAACAGTTTATATAAAAAAACATGGCAACATATTAAAAAAGAAACGAAAAACAACTGGCCACTAAACGAACCTTTAAATTTAATAACTTGCAACATTCATATACAAGATCGGTTTTAAAAATATTAATCCAATGCTAATATAATAAAAATAATTTGCGCGATCCCGATGTAATTTGACAGCCGATGAGGTGTACTAGTTAGATGCCAGTGACTAAGCACATGTGCTGGGTGAATGTCGTTTTTACAAAAGCAAAGGAAGTAAATGAGCGAAACTGCATTAAATTTTATAGAAAACTAAAACTTTTATTTGCAGAGACTATTCGGATAATTTAAAAAGTTTTTGAGAACACTGGATAGAATACAGCAAAATTTGTTGTTAAATAATCTACATTCAAGAACATTGGCACAAAAACTAAAGTATAAGAAATTTTACGGAGGCTCTCGGCGTAGAATTATCTTTAAAAGAGAAAACATTCCAGACCGTTAACAAAATTGAGACCAGTACAACGAGACATTTATTTTCATTTACAATTTTCAAAATGTTTTAAACAAGGCGTTATCCACCAAAAGGCATTTTTTGGCGTCTTAGGCTGACAATTTTTTACTCGCCTTTACTCAAATTTTGCAATGTATAATAATACGTATATATTTTTATTATATAAACGCATAAATTTTTTATTAAATCGGATTTTTTCCTGTATCGACAATGTGGAACAATTTAGTTTATCGCCCATTCATAATGGACGTAAGCATAAGCTGTCAATAAGAAATACGTAAAGTTGAATCAATGCAAAGCTTATGCGCTCGTTCATAATGCACTACGTAATTTTTATGTTTTACGTTCAAACATAAGAACTACCTAGAGCCGAAATTGATACAACTTTAGATATTTTTTACGTACATTTGCAGTAATTTTTAATTTTTCCCTAGATTAAAGTTTGCAGCAGTAATAAACTGTTTTGTTTTAAAAGTGCATAATCTAACTTAAGTATTGTCGACATTTTGGCTTCGTTTTTACAACGGATAGGCAACTATTAATTAAGTTAGTAAATATGCATCTGTTCCTAAACCATAAAAGGAATATGCAGCGGCCTGATAACCGCAACCGCCCAGTCAATCGGCAAGGAGCGAGAGCGGCGTCGACGTTAAATTAAGCGCTCAGAGCGCGGATCGTCAAATTTCATATCGGCCGTCTTTGTTTACTTTCCGTTCAAATGTATAAACTGTCTTTGTTTACTAAGCGCGAACCTTTCGTGTAAATCAAATGCGTAGAACCACGCCACATTACTTTGTTTACTTTCTGTTCAAATGTATAGATAGATAGTGGAAACGGCGCTAACAAAAATGTGTAAAATTACAAGGTATTTACTTTTAATGGAACTAAGACTATGTACAACCTTACTTGTATGTTGCATCATGCTCACTAAATGTATAGATTAATTTGTTATTATAATTTTTTTGTATTACATAGCTCCATACTTTTGGCACAGACCATGTATATAAAGAAACATTACTTTATTATAATAAAAACAAGAGAAATGACATACATTTAGAATCAAAAAATTAAAAGCCTTTTTTGTTAAACCATACACTTAACAAAATTGTCTTCTGTGATGAAACATTAAAAATATGATAAGCAGCATTTATTTAAAAACAGCTAAAATTGACATCTGGTGTAGGAAATGTCTAATTGGTAATTTAACCCTTAAACTTAAAGTTCGCAGTTTCTTTCTAAAAGCCTACATCAAGGTGTAATTCGGAGATATTTTTAAAAAGATTATATAATATAAACATATAAAGAATATTATTTTGGGTTTACTGAGTCAAAAACAAATAGAGCCATATTTGCTTTAGAATTAGTTAATTGTTTTCAATACCATGAATTTTTATTGCTATTTCTCAAATACTTCTTATTCAGGATTAACTTTTAACTGTCTCTCCTTTAACTGCATTATTATATAATTGTATCACATAATTAATTTATTATAAATATCATTTATTTATTATAATACATGTAATTGGAAAACCATGAAATAACATATTTAATAAATAAATATTATTATTAAGAATGCATTAACTCTTTTGTCTCAAGCCTACACAAAATATATAAAAAATAAAATAGAAAATTATATTTATACCCTAGTATATCGATTTAAAAGTATAAAGTTAGTCTTGTTCATGGCTTAATTTACACAAAAAACTTAAAAAGTGCTTTGATGAAAAGTTCCGTTATAACAAATTTTTAAATTTTTTGTATGATTACTATACAAGCTGCTTACAACTTTAGCTAGTTACCAGCTACTTTATTTGTCAAATTCCTAATTTTTTCCTGCAGCTCTGTGTCCTTTAAACAAATGAATTCTGTTATCTAGTTGCGCTCTGATGGAAATTCTTCAGTTACGCTCTTTTACCATCAAAAATAGAATTAAGTTTGACTTTTCCTTTGATCCCTCCATCCAGCGTTTAAAGGTTAGAGCACTTGAAAGCTTTCAAACGAAACCCTCAGGTTTTATTCCGAGATCAGTCCGCTCACATAGTTTAATTCCACGCCGTTATAGAGGCTTAATCGGTAAATTCCGCTGATTAAGCAAATTTTTGCTGCAGCCGCGCGACGAGCATTTCACTGGTCCACTAGACCGAGCAGGCGCGCCAGCTGATATACATTCGACACGGCTCTGCAGAACAGAGGACGATGCAGCTTATTAGATTTAGCAATAAATTTTAAGAGATATCGTTGGCGGCAACGGCGACGAGGGGTGACTAAGGAGCAAAGCAGATTAATGTGGCTGTCTGTGCGATATCCAATCAATAACCCACAGCAATGAAAATGCTTCAAGTTGGGTATTAGTGCGGAATCACCAACTGTCATAGCGGACGGTGTGGTCGTATCAATCTGTTCGGCGAACCGAAAACGCTGGGATCTAATTCGAAGATTCTTTCAGTTCTATTCTCATTCTAGCTTCCCTCCTCCACCGTTATTGTTCCGCTTGAGCGATATGTGTTTGCTAATACACCAGCAAATTACAACGGTGTAAAGGAAACACCCCCACAGACATTCAGACATTTTTACAAAAGGATTGTAACACTCATCTGATAATGATAAATATTAAAATTATTTATGCAACGATTAACCAATATTCTTTATCTGTTAACTACCAACTTTTTTTGTATATGATAACGCTTACATTTTCCAAATTTTTAAAAGCTTGAAATTCTCATTTGTGAAATCACATGTAATAAATCAGAAATACGTTTAGTTTAATTTATAATTAGACTGATAAAAATTTAATTTGTAGAAAAGCTATAAGCAATTATAAGAACTAACGTATATCGGGATTACACCGAAAATTCTAACATTTAAATATACAGCAACTTGAATTTTGGGTTAAGTGAAGCTAAGAGTTCAAAAACATTAATAATAATTTTGAAAACAAAAAAACTACACATTCGTAGACCGAAATTGAAATAACTATTTAAAAACGCTGTGAAGAAACTTTAGATTAAATTTTGACTGTTCATAAATTTAGAAACCTCTAGAACTGCTACCGTTAAATTACTTAAGATCTTAACTAAATAGTTTATGTTATACCGACAATTTGGAAACGGCTAATAAAACTCCAACCCAGAAAAGTACCTATGAAGTTATAAAATGTCATTTCTCTGAACATTAATTTATTAGTCCATTATGTTTAATTATGCACGCATACCAATAAAATCAAATTCATTCCATTATTATTACTGGCAAATGTAAAATCTACTACATGTGTAGTTTATTTTTTCTAACTTTAAGTTAACATAGTGAGAACATTTTATAATAAAAATTTTAATGGAATCAAAAGAAACTTATTTTTCTTACATTGGGTTATTACTTCAAGCTGTAATCTTGAACATAATGTAAAAATTAAACCGCGAAGACCTCAATTAAGTAAAAAATAAGAATTATTTTTTATTAAAATGAAACATTTAAATGCATTTATCAAGTATTGGACAAAGTAATTGTAACACTTGTGGAAGTCGGAACGTCTTGTACAAGATAGTGCAAAAGTCATCACTCAATTTCCTAAGGTAGTAACTTTGTTTGCAAATAAAAAAATTGATTTTGTCTGTTAATTATGTTTATTTAAACGTTTAATTTTTTTCCATTAAGTCACGAAGATAATATCGGTTAAGTGGGCGCCACCAAAGTTGATGCACATTCGGGCTCGTTTCACAGCAGTTTTCATGGCCCTTCTCAAGACTTCTGGAGATAAATTCTCCACTTTTCGTCGAATATTCTCCTTTAAGGTTGCCAAGGTCTGTGGCTTGTTCGTATAGACCCGTGACTTTAAAAAACCCTAAAGAATGTAATCTGAAACGGTCAAATCGGGCGATCTTGGGGACCAGTGCAAATAGCCAAAACGAGAGATTAAGCAGTCGGGAAATGCTTGCATCAAAATGTCCACTGTTGCTGGTACAATCCTGCTGAAACCATATGTTTTCCAAACCCAATTCGCTAATTTGCTGTAGCAACAATTCTTCGATCATAGTTCTGTCGGACTCGACAGTCACAGTAATAGTGTTGCCGAGGCCGCCCTCGAAAAACTATAGGCGAATTAACTTTCCTTCGTATACGGCGCACTAAACAATGACTTTTAAAGAATATGATGGCTGTTCGTGCATTACATATGGATTTTTAGTGCCCCAAAAGCGATAATTTTGCTTATTTACGTATCACCATAAAATTTTTCGTTGGAAAATCATCCCCATCGTGCTCTAGGTTTAGAAGGGCTTGGCTGAAATTAGCACGCTATTGACAGTCTGCAAGCAATAGCTAATGCACTTTGTTTAGGAACATCTTCAAGTCTTTCACCAAAATTCGCTGTAAAGACCGTCTATTGCAAGGCTCATTGTCTGGCTGATGTTTAAAAGTCCTCTTGGACATTTGCAGCAATAGCACGTCTGTTACTATCCCGTGTTTCCTTGAGGAGAGCGGCTAAATACCGTAGTGTTTGTCCAGTTAGTGCCACAGAATTGACAGATTATTTGTCAAAAACATTGGCACAATTATGCCGCGTTCTTAAGGAGTATAATGATTCATGGTTTGTTTACATATATTCTGCTTCTACTTACTTCAAAATTATAAAAGTCGTGATGACATGAATCACCATTTGCAAAAATAAGAGCATCTTCCGATAGGGTGATGACTTTTGCGGCATCTATATTGATACGATGTTAGTCCACCTTTAGCACTCAATACAGCTTGAACTGGAATAGACCAATACCTGAATAGTTATGAGTAGAATTTGAAGCCATTCTTTATGCAGCACAGCCTCTATCTGAGGTGGAGACGAAGGAGCTGGAAATCTAGGCTGAACTGTGTTTTTTAAAATAGTCCACAGAAGCTCGATTATATTTAGGGCCAAAGAAAAATTTGAAACTCATCAGCATGCTTCTGAAAGCATTCTTGAACCGGGCTAAAGGTATGAATGGGGGCATTATTATGTTTGAATATAGCATTTCCGTCTATAAATAAAGTTTGCATCATTGGATAGACCTGGTTACCCAAGAGTTTACTGTATATAGCTGCCGATATAGCTGTTGATATAGTACCCCAGACTATAATAAAGTCACCACTATGTTTGACAATCAGGAGGAGACAGTCCATATTGTATGTTTTATCATATAATACCTTGGTAAAGGAATCCTAAATGGTTAGATGAATTTGGGAAGAGCTGAGGTTATGGAGTGTCATACAGCTGAGAGTTGGTTTGATCAAGGTTTCTACGAAAGCAGTGGATGGAATGTTTAAGCAGAGAAGTTCTGCTTTTTTAAGGGTACGAAAAATAAAAAAATAATTTTGATGATATTTGAGTGGTAAACTTACAGGGATGACTAGTTTGTTTCTGCAGAATTTTAGAAAAGCAAAATCACACAAAACTCTAGTCTTACGTAAAATAACCTTAGAATACAGCTTAGTGAGGTTGAAGGTTTCCTCCCTGTAGAGGCGTATAAAATGTTCGAAAAGACTTTCGCGGTCAATGATAAATGAACAAATAGGTTAACAGGTTAAACCTCGTCGATTATTGGGAAATTCCTGACGTTCCTGCAACCACTTTGATGGCATCTTCAAGGGGTTTAGTTATTTACTCCAAGTCTCAAACTACCTACTCCGCAAGAAAAACTAAAATTCAAAGAAAAACGCTGGATTTTCCTGGGCTCTACTTCACTATTTGCAGAAACAGAAGTGAAAGTTTGATGGGGACACATTTGTTCCGGAAATGTATTGGGTTGGGGAAAGTTTGTATACTGTAACGAGTTACGTAAGTGATAACATAAGGCAACTAACGGTTTCCAAATGGCGAGTAAGTTTTAACCATCGTTTCGAGCATTGAAACATTGAGGATGTTTTTCAATTTCAATGGCACGGCAAATAATTCTACTGGTAGGATGTAAAATGAGAGAGAGTGTTTTTTAAAACATTGTAAGCAAAAAAGTTCTAATAAACATGAGTCAAATTTCCAACCGTTTTTGAAATATCGATGAAGCATGTTGGGGATCTTTGGGGGTGCTTGGTCATTATAACATTTTATTCTTTATCCAAGAATTATTATTGTACTTTTTGTTGCCAAAGGAACTAGATGTAAACAAGAATGACATATACTTATTGTTAGAAGATTAGTTTTTAGTTACATTGCTACTAACGGTCTAAAATAATAAATTTATTACAAAACATCAGATTATAAAATAAAAAAAAATCAATCGATTATCAGAAAAGCATTTGGTTTTAATATAAAAACCATTCATTATAATTGTAATAATAATATTCAGCGTTATTTATAACAATATGGTGAATCCCTACCCCCGTGTTAGAACAAGGCTTACAAAGTGATAAGTTAATACTCTCATTGTTCTCTCTTACCGTACGGTCGTCGCCCACAATTACCGCACCTTAGATAATTATATTATTATCTTTTGTTTTAAATAAATGTTGCTACTTTAATTATTTTTAGTGATTTAGTAGGCCAGCAGAAATGAATCCGTGTGTCCGTACGCATTTCATCCAAACGTCTCAACCACACACTCACACTGGCACTCTCGCTCTTATTTATTAAACAAAAATAAGTTTTTATATTACTTGTAGGTTATAATAAATTATCTTGGTTTCATGTTCCCGTTCTGCGAGATCTTTTGGCCACTTCTTCTTAAGGCGTCTAAGAGGGGGGTTTTCTATGAGAGGTGTCAAGTCACAAGTTCGATGGGGTTAAGTTCCAATGTCGTCTGGTGCTTTGCAGCGTATTGGTTGATTATCTCAGTTACGTAAGGGATATTAAGGTTCGTATGGAGAGTTTGGTTGGATGCATACCAAGAAACGGCTGCCATAGTGCGGATGGTTTTTGATTGGAAGCGCTGGATGATATCAGTGTTTGATCGGCTTGCACAGCCGCATCGCTGGCAACCGTAAGTCTATATGGGCCGAATTATGCACTTTTATAGCAGTACTGTGTTGGCTAGCACTAACGGCGAGTTTCTTCTGATGAGCCAATATAGCTTTTTCAACTTTAAGTTCATTTTTTACGTTTTTTACTAATATGGGTTTTTTACGTCAGTCTATTGTCCAGGTGAAGTCCCAAGTATTTGACATCATTGGTCTGGGGAATGGGTATATTACGGAGAGTAACGGGTAAACAGGTTTGGTGTCTGATTATAAATGTATTGTGTGTTGATTTGTTTTCATTCACTTCGATTCTCCACTTAGTTAGCCACTGTTCTATTTTATTTAAGTGGGTCTGTAAAAAAGCTGATGCGGCTACAAAGTCTTCATTGCATGTAAGTATCGCTGAATCGTCAGCGAATGTATCAATTTCCGTTTGTTCTGTTGTATAGGAGGTGTAATAGAGGCCCTAGCACTTGCATTGATGTCTTTAATTTGGAATGCTTTCTTACCATGCTTGACTTGAAATTCTACAACTTCAATAATTTATGTGGAAGTAATAAAACTCAATGTAGTATTGTTATAATTAGTGGGATAAATTTGGCAGACTACCTAAGCTTTACTGAATAAAACTATTTATTTTTTTGTGTAGATATATTGTATATAAAATTATTAGCTGATATTAAAATCATTGAAGTTAATCAAATATTTTATTCCCTTTTAGTATTAATTCAGATATTACTTTGCAGAAACTATACCTTTTTTATTATTATTAGGTATTTACAACTACTTTAAATAAATGTTGACATGAGCATCCATCGGCGGTTCACTGTATTTAAATCACTAGGTCTTTTGCTCACATCCTTTTAAATCAGATACCTGTTAGAGATTGCTTATAGCACTAACTAATTGATTGCTTCACTTGGATTTGTTGGCAAACATAATGATTACATAGTTTGTGAATAGAATTTGGTGACCTCTATAAATAGATCAATTAGACACATGCTAGGATACATCTGCTGTCATTCGAAACATTTTGAATTAAACAGTTTAGAGTATCTTGGTGTCGGTCGGTTTATTCCAGATCAATTCCGTAAAACCAAATCAGTCTAACTATGGCTTGTATATTATTAACTTATTTCTACCAAGTAACCAGGGCATTTATCTCACTTTTAAGTTTAATTGGGTCTATTTAGTCTCCAAGTAAGTTATTGATGGCGGTAAAGTTCAAGATATTTTACTATCGTTTAGAATCAGTTTATTGTTTAAGTTGACACTAGAACAACTACATTATCCGGTTGTGAAGGAAATTTATTGCAATTTCTTATAATTTACATTAATTTTTCGCTTAGTAGCAAATTCTATAAAATATTTTGATAATTTTGCAGTTTTTCGGGTGCTCTCTCAGAGGTGGTATCTGATGATACGATTGCTGTATTGGCAGCAAATGTTGCCATTGTAGTATCTTCTATAGTAGGTGTATCGGCTATAAAGATTTGATAGAGGAATAGCTCGAGGACACGCCAATTTGATAAGACGAATATCTAATTAACGCATTGTTAATCTTAACTTGAAAGTATCGTTCTCTAAAATATGATTTTAGGATTAACTATATTTGACTGAGCAGATTTCTCTTAATCGAAATAATAACCTTTCGTCTAAGACATTGTAGAACTCAGATTGTACATCAAAGAAGACACCAGCACAAACTTTCTTTTTCTCAAAACTGTTTTATTTTATTTACGATTAAGTGACATTGTCGTACCGTAGAATGCTTTTTCCGAAAACCTTATTGGTGCCCTTTGATTCGATTATTTACAGATACTTTTTTATTTATTCAGTCTAAAAGTTTTTCGAATATTTTAGATTTTAGGTATAGTAAGTTCATCGATACTGGTTTTGTGGGTACTTCTCTAGACAATCATAATAATTTGTGTAAATCATGCTATTTTGATTAAAATGTTGCGTATATATGTTTTTAAATCCACCGAGAAAATATGTTAGTCTGTTTGTTGTCTTCGCTCTCTTGATTTTGTTGGTTTTGAGTGTTTGTTGTGTTCGTTTTATTGTTCGTTCTTATTATTTAGAAATATATATATATATATATATATATATATATATATATATATATATATAAAGTTAAAGAAAAGTTTTTCATCCTATGACTCAGAAGTAGGAAATACTTCATGGACGAAGAACTAACAAAAGAGACTGAGTAGCTAAGAGTAATGAATAAAAAGGCAGATACTACTCCCCACAAGACAGGCAATATATATATATATATATATATATATATATATATATATATATATATATATATATATATATATATATATACTAACCACCGCGGTCATTAAAACACAGGTCTGGTTACCGAAAGGAGGCGAAGCCACAGACAATAAACAAAAATATTTATTCTGTAAATTAACACTGACTTTCTGAACATTTTCTAATTGAACTTGAAGAACATTTTATTAATCTATTAATAATGCTAACCTTTTCGCTCTCCCATTTTTACCAAGCTGCAAAATGTATTTGTCTATTTATGACCTTCCGGTGTTTTCTTGGGTTGAATTAATATCACCTCATTTGACTTTTATGCTGGCGATGTTTGATAAAACATGGTACGTGATAGTTTAGCGATCGTAAACCCTACATGATACCCAATTATCACATATTTACTAATATGAGAGTTCCGACACATTTACCTTTTGTAAATGAAACGAATTAGCAGAGATAACATTATCATAAGCCTCAAATGCATTAATATAAAACTGGAGCCACTACTTTATATATTATGAGCCCGTCCAATAATTTTCGAAGATACGGTGCGCGCGAGGTCCGATTTCGTTCAAATTTTAGGAGCTAAAAGTAGGTAGTGAAAAAATAAAATCCTAAAATTTTTAGCCCTCCACCCCCTCTGGATCCAGAGATATGAATTTTTGAAAATTGAAAATTATCCTTATTTTGCTGTTTTTAAAAAATCCATATCTAGGGAATTTTGGGTTCAATCGGGCTCAAATAGGACGCATTTTTTTCGTCTGTGAGTCTACTTTCATGCCATATGGATCCGGTCTATTTGTACGTGCCTCTCTTTTCTTGGCAGCTTGAAATTCCAGAACATAAAAACAGCAAATTCTTTCATCTTGAAAATGGGCCCAGATTACAGTAACAGCGCGAAAACATTTTAGACGTAATAGACATGAAAGTAGGCTCATAGACAAAAAAAAATTCGTCTCAGTTTAGCCAGATTGGATCCAAACTTCCTCAGATACAAATTTTTGAAAAATGGGATTTCCGCGAAATTCGAGTTTTTTCCGGTTTTCTAAGTGTCAGCAATCGCGCCTGACCGATTCAAATACTTTGTAAAGTGGGGGAATCGTTGTTTTGCTAGAGTACAATGATTTCTTAATGGTTTTATCCTTGGCCCGAACTTGTAGCATGCGCGATCGCCACTGCGCAGATTGTTTTTTTCGAAGGGAAAATAGACGGAAATTGTGGGAATTTCTGAACTATACGGCGAGTCAGGGGCTCAAGAAGGGTGGGAAAATGGTCAAAGTCAAAAAAAAACAGTCGATGTTGTATTTTCCAAGGAAAAACCGTGTTTTTTATTATTTTTGCTCGATAAATACACTGTAGATTATTAAATTCCTCCCCTAAATTTACCTACATTTTATTACATACATATGAAAGTTCTCACAATTCTGATTAACATTATCTTGAAATATCGTACAAATGTCATCAAAATAAGTCCATTATTCATCTCGTTTTCTTTTTTTATTTGTCTTATCCAAAATCTTAACAATTTTTTCTTTCTCATCAAAAGACGTTTGTTTTAAACGTATACTTTCACCAACGACTGGGATGATGCAATGAAGACCTCTTGTACCCTCACCTGCCCTTGCACTATTAAATCTTTGATTTAATTTATTTTTATGTTGTTGAACCTTCACATCTGGAACCCATAGACATATGTGTGAATAATGATTATAATTTTAATTATTGTTACATCCATTTAATTTTTTTACTACTAACCTTATGCTTTTTATATTTTGTTCTGCAAATTTATACATTTCTTCAGCATTTACTATTTGATGCTCAGCTCCAGATCTCAGACAATGGCGCATTATTGTCCTCTTAACCATACCCCCTACAGCATCACATGGGCTTTTTTCATGGCTGGTTGCGAAAAAATTGTAGGATTCTATTTTGATTCCGAAGTCATTCTCGTGCAGGCAAATATTGGCAAAGTTGTTCCTGGAACAGAGAAATCGATTAACAAGAATTTTCAAATACAATATATTGATACAAGAAGAATCTTACTTATTTTTGTACTGTGTAGGAGCGCCATCTGAAAAGTATCGTATCTTCTGTATCCATGGGTATTCAACTCTGATAATTTTTAAAAGCTCATCTTGGAATACATAGGCCCATTGATCCTTGTTGTTGCTGATAATACAAAAGCTCTTTTCTTGCAATTGATTATCATTTTTATTTTTAAAATACATTACAAAGGGATGAATTGTCGTTTGATTATTATTATAGTAGAATGCCTGGATAGAATTCTGAATCATAACAGAATAATTTTCGGAGAAATCCATAACAACTATACAGGTGTCCCATTGCAACTCATTCTTGCTGGTAACGAGATAATTTTTTTGGGTCTGGGCAATAAAATAGTGACTGGTTATATTCCACAAATCCTCTAGCAAATTTGTCTTGAATTTGGCTGTTTTCTCACACATTGTAATGGGAGAAGCTCGTGTATCTTGTTTGGTATCCCAGAATTCGTACTTGATCTCTGTTCTGTCCCAGGAAATTACAAAATCATCCAGCACTTGCGTAATTCCGAGAATCCCTGGATATTCACCGCATCGATGGAGCATACAGTTTATGTTATCTGAATCGCAAGTGCAGCTGCTATCAAATCACGATAATTGATCTTTTTATTCAGAGCAAGAAGCTTGAGCTTAATGTTTTCGTGTTCGACACAGACACAAATGTTGTGGGAGCCTGGATCTCCAGCATAAATACATTCTTCAGGTACCAAACTCGCAAAGTGAGAAAATTTTGGTACGTTTTCATCCCCTTTATAATCTTGCAGAAAATTAGAGTGTAAATCTCGTTGTGTAGAGGAGCAGACGCTTTTGTTTTACCATCATCGACCTCGTTTCATCTCGAGCCTTCCTTATCAAATTCTGTTTCTTACCTGGACATATGTATGAATTTTTGGGATCCAGAATATAACTCTCTATAATTTTATCCATTGCTTGAGAAATTTTAGAATGTTTTTTTCTCGGTGGATTTTCTAATTCACCTGTAGACATGAAAACGTGGAATGAAACCAATTTTCTAAACAATAATCTTACAACTTTCATCATGAAGAACTTACCATTTTTCTGCAGCTTCCGTACTTTATTGAGCATATACGAATTACATTTAAAGTACTTTTGGCATAAATCGAAACTCCAGTTCCTTGGAACAAGTAAAAGAAGGGATATCTTGTCGGAGATTGTTGAATTGCTGTTGAATTTTCTTTACAATTCTGTCAAAAGTTGATGAAAAGAGACACTGTCTTGGATGGAACTGCCAGTAACCAGTGGCATAATTGAATTTAGATCGAGATTAAAAGCATCTTTTATTTGACGAATTAATTTTGCCTGAACATCAGTTAAAAAATCGACCACTAGTTTTTCTTTTCTGGGCAAAGAAACCCGTGATAATTCAAGATCAGGCATTCCAAGTTCTCGACAAATGTTTCTGAGAGTCGATCGTCCCTGGCTATAAGTCAGAAATTCAGTACCACCTGAACTTTACGATGAACTAGAAGGACGTCTCAAGATCGCTTATTCCTTTAATTAGAGTATCTACTCCACTCGCAACAGTCCTTCTTGGCCTTAGACCATCCGTTCTCACAACATTGTTATTGTGGCCCTCCGCGACACTTTCAGTAACTTTCTGCTCACACCGTTTACATATTTTATTCCCTGGAATCAATCTCATTTCCGTTGCCTTACAACATTTTTGACTCAATTCTAAGGTAATAATGCGCAGATCACCCCGAACAGGTTTTTTATGAATTCCGTATGGATTGCAACATTTTCTCCTTTCAGCCGTATAATTATCGACAAACTTGTTCTTGTGCCTTTTACATATGTACTCACTTTCATAAGCACTCAAATTACTGTTTAATCTCAAATTGAGGATATCCAATTGTTCGGTATCGAATTCACTTAAATAACCAAAATTATAAGGTTCAGAACAACTGTCGTTCAGGAATTTCCCGATAGCACACATCATTCCCGGTACAGCCATTGTCCACTCACTTTTCCACTAATACACGTTACATTTATACAACATAACCCCACAAGTCTTTAGCCTTATATGACGATAACACAAGAAACTGAGAAACTGAAAACTGAGGAATGGCCATCCACTCCCCGTAGAAGACTTATTCTAGACTTGAAATACGAAAAATACGAATATCATAGTATTCAGAAACTCTTTGAATGAACTCGCAACACTGAGCCGACGTGATAATTGAAAAACTTCAGAATTATAATTTCACCCAACTTAGCAGACGGACTTACACTGGCTGTTAGCGGGAGTAATATGTGCGACTAGCAGAGCGTAATTATTTTAAAAAATGACTACAATAAACAATGGTTTAAGGTGTCGAAAGATTATTAAAATCAGGTTCTATCGCCGTTTAATTTGTCAAAAGAGTATTTTTCACTGACTTCGACCTTTTCCCACCCTTCTTGAGCCCCTGACTCGCCGTATAATTCAGAAATTCCCACAATTTTCGTCTATTTTCCCTTCGAAAAGAACAATCTGCGCAGTGGCGATCGCGCATGCTACAAGTTCGGGCCAAGGTTAAAACCATTAAGAAATCATTGTACTCTAGCAAAACAACGATTCCCCCACTTTACAAAGTATTTGAATAGATCAGGCGCAATTGGTGATACTTAGAAAACCGGAAAAAACTCGAATTTCGCGGAAATCCCATTTTTTAAAAATTTGTATCTGAGGAAGTTTGGGTCCAATCGGGTTAAACTGGGACGCATTTTTTTCGTCTATGAACCTACTTTCATGTCTATTACGTCTAAAATGTTTTCGCGCTGTTGCTGTAATCTGGGTCCATTTTCAAGATGAAAGAATTTGCTGTTTTTATGTTCTGGAATTTCAAGCTGCCAAGAAAAGAGAGGCACGTACAAATAGACCGGATCCATATGGCATGAAAGTAGACTCACAGACGAAAAAAATGCGTCCTATTTGAGCCCGATTGGAGCCAAACTTCGCGAGATATGCATTTTTTAAAACAGCAAAATAAGGGTAATTTTCGATTTTCAAAAATTCATATCTCTGGATCCGGAGGGGGTGGATGGCTAAAAATTTGGGAATTTTATTTTTTCATTACCTACTTTTAGCTCCTACAATTTGAACGAAATCGGAAACCCTCGCGCGCACCGTATCTTCGAAGATTATTGGACGGGATATAGATATATATATATATATATAAAGTTCGCTTATCCCAAACAGATGTTTTACTCACACCAAAGCACATATCTGTAAGGTGAACGCCGAATTCCTTTGTCAAAAAATTAGACTTTAAAATCGCATTCTGCAGTTGTTCATTAACACTCAACTCTTTTTTAGTGTCGTTGCCTGTGGTTCTTTTGGATGTAATGGTTGAATTTTTCAAGTCACACGTGTGAGTTTTATTAACATTACGAGGACTGGAGTCTTTTGATGATGTAGATTGACCTGCTGGTTTTACTGAAATAGAGTTGTCATCCACAATGTTTGAAAATGGTATTACAACAAGTCTAGGAGAAGATTGTAAATATTTTTCCGGTGATGGAATTGATGCGCTTTGCTCTACTTCTTTTTGCTCAAGATCAATATTAACTTTTACATTCTTGCTGCTCCACTTTTGTCGCTTTTTTGATGAGACTGCACTGGCGGCTTTGCCGGTAGGAGAATTTAGATAATTTTATTTTCATATATATATATATATATATATATATATATATATATATATATATATATATATATATATATATATATATATATATATATATATATTCAAAATTTGATTGGTTAAAACATTTTAAGTTTTATTTGAAAAAGTCTTCTCTATAAGATAAGGGTGTTTATGCTTCATGACAATGTTTTATGTGAAACATAAGAAAGTCCAATTTTACTCATTTATATTTACTAAAACGCTATTTAAAGTACTCATTTGTAAATTTATTATTGATCAGCACAGTACAAAGTATTTTTAAGAAGATATTGTGCAGTAGAAGCGGATAATCCTCTGTTTTTTACAAATGAATGGTCCATCGGAGTCTCTTTCTTCTTTGGGTGTTGTGCAATCGATTCATCAAATTGAACTTTCTTTTTACTATCCGTTCGCTTATCCCAAACACATGTTTTACTCACGCCAAAGCACATATCTGTAGGGTGAACGTCGAATTCCTTTGTCAAAAAATTAGACTTTAAAATCGCATTCTGCAGTTGTTCATTAAAACTCAACTCTTTTTTAGTGTCGTTGTCTGTGGTTCTTTTGGATGTAATGGTTGAATTTTTCAAGTCACGGATGTGAGTTTTATTAACATTACGAGGACTGAAGTCTTTTGATGATGTAGATTGACCTGCTGGTTTTACTGAAATAGAGTTGTCATCCACAATGTTTGAAAATGGTATTACAACAAGTCTAGGAGAAGATTGTAAATATTTTTCCGGTGATGGAATTGATGCGCTTTGCTCTACTTCTTTTTGCTCAAGATCAATATTAACTTTTACATTCTTGCTGCTCCGCTTTTGTCGCTTTTTTGATGAGACTGCACTGGCGGCTTTGCCGGTAGGAGAATTTAGATAATTTTTATTTTCATATAAAATTTGTAGCTGTGAAGGATTATTTAGACTATATAATCTTTTTGATTTTATAGACTTGTATCGAGGACGATTACTTTTAAAAAATTTTTCTTGCAATTTTTGAATCCGTTCGCTAACATCATTCAGAGTTAGCAATAACTTAGTTTTCTTACTCGAATTTGAATTTTGTTTTTCGGTTTTTTTCGCCTTTTTTATGTCCAGAGTTTTACTTGAAGCGCTTTGTATTTCCTCCTCTGAGTCGTCTTGTTCACTAATTGTGTCAAGCATTGGCTTCTTCTTTTGGAATCTTAATGCTTGTTCTGTCTTTTTATTCATAATTATTTTGTTGATTTCCTGTAGCTGAGCATTTCCCACGTCCACTTCTATATTTGCTTCTTCTAGCCTCTTTACCAAATCAACTTGATCGCTATTCTCGAGGGCATTGGTCCCCAGCAGTCTTTTCTCTAGCTTTTCGATTTCTTTAAGTTTGTTCAGAAATGATAATGCTTCACCGTTCCGAGGTTTCGGCGGACAAAATATTGCCGCCTCCGTATATCGCCTCGGAACTTCCACTTTTATAGTTTTTACTGTTCCCACGGGAGCTCGTAACTTGGCGGGTTTGTGGGACGCCTCCGTGTCGTCGTTACTGCGAATGTCATTAGCTCTCCCACTGACATGCCAGTTTACAACATTGTGTGCACTAGAGCTCGGATCCGACTCGTCTATGCGATTTAAATCTCTAAGAGATTGGCCGCGCACGTTAAATTTCTCCAGTCGGCCCTGATAAGCCATTCGAAACTGTTCATAATTGTTTCGCCGCCGCGCCAGCTCCTTCTGGCGCGCCGTGGGGCTCCACAGGAACCTTTGCAGCTGCTGCTCGTCGCCCTTTCTCCGTATCTGATTGACCTGGATGGCTTCGGCCAAACTCTTCTCCTGCTCCGCCGCTGCTCTGTTCCATGGATCCTCCGGCCTGCCTCTTGTTTTGTACATTTGAAGACAATTTATACGGACAGAGGTGTGGAAAATAAATTAAAAATAATGACATTGACAGAAATATGTGCTTGTATATGTACACTAGGATTTTCGAATAGAGACTAGATTACAAGACAAATAGAATTGTAACAAAATAATCGATAAATTGGTTAAAATGTAGCTTACATAAATCACATTTTTTATGTATCCTTATTAAGGTTTAAAAAAAAGTCTCAACTGCAAATATACACTTAAGGTTTAATTTTTTTAGTTAATATATCTGCTTTAAAATTCTTCATTATTAAATTAAAAAAAAACTAATAATTAAAAATTGTTATTAATTTTTTTTCCATTTAATTGAATTTGGTATTGTATATATCGCAAAAGTATTTTGCAATATATGAAAAAATATTACATGTAATCATAATTAAATATAACAAAGACAAGGTTAAATGAAATTAATTACTCCACAGAACAAATAGCTTAGAGAAGTTTTTATAATACAAACCATGGATTTCTCGAGTAAAAATAAATGTGTCATCAAAAACTTCTACTTTGACTACATCAGTTTAATTTATTATTTTTTTTATTATTATATCAGCAATGATTTATTTTCTATATTTGTTACAAAAGTTCTGGACGCATGGTGTCTCAAGTTAAACTGTCTTTTTCTCGTCTTATACTATTAACGTTGGTGTAGATTCACAATCTAATCTTTAACATACACATGCATGCACTCACGCACGCACCCGCGCACGCACCCGCGCTCGCACCTGCGCGTGCACCCGCGCGCGCACGAAATTGTTCAATAAGCAAATCGTACGACTGTGTTAGTAGCTTGAGAGAGATCCATCCATTGATAATTTAAACCTGGTTGCATTAAGGTAGCGAAATCACTAGTACACTCTGTTCAGAAAGTCTATGCAGATGGACCAGGTGTCGCCATCTGTTAACGACTTATCCGATTAAGGTGAGTGTCGCGTGGTATCAAGAACTTTCGAATATCCACAAGATACACATTTTAGTTTACTGAAAATGTCTTCTCCGAACGAAAAATACTCGATCGCTCAAAGAGTCCAGTTCATTGAATTCTGGTTCAGGAGTGGGAAGAATGCAAATGAAACGGTGCAGATATGGAATAAGGAGATGGAGAGCGAGTCGGTATTAGATTCAAGAACAGTCATTTGGTAACTATTTTTTAAAACTCTTTTCAAAATTTAAATTTTTTTAATTTTAAAAAACTATAAAATTTTCTAATGAAATGACATTATTTGTACAGTTTGGCTAAGAAATGACAGAATACAGGGAGTGTTATTGATGACGACGAAGGTCGAACCGGAAGGACAGAAGAGAATATTGACAAAGTCCAGAAACACTTTGAAGAAACTTCAACTTCTTCAATAAGGAATGCCCTAAAAGAGTTGGCTATCAAGAGATCATCTCTTCATAACATTATGAGGGAAAATTTAGAGCTTTTCGCCTATAAAATTCAAATCCACCAGCTTTTGAGTGAAAAGAAATCAAGGACAGATTCGAATTCGTCACTATTCTCACACAAATGATCGAATCAAAAGAATTTAATTATCGGAAGATTAGGTTCTTTGATGAATGCCGCTATAAACTAGAAAGATTTGTAAATGCCCAAAACTACTACATATGGGGGTCTCAAAAACCACAAACCTCCACAGTGCGTTCTCTGCATTCGAAGACGATAACTATTTGGTATGCCATCAGTTATGGCATAGTAGGCCCTTACTTTTTAACCAATAACGACACTTGTCAAATTTATAAGACGCAAATTTTGGACAAATTCTTTGATCACATAAGGCGTAATTCGATGAAACGTGGATTCTGGTTTATGCAATATGTCGCCAGAGTTCATCGTACGCGAGAAAATATAGACGCTATCTCAAGTGTCTTCGGTTGAAATATTATCGCTTTAGGCTCAAAGACAAAAACAAGAGGGAGTATCGATTGGCCCCCATATTCTTCTGATTTAAACCTCTGCAATTACTCCTTATGTAGTTTTACTAAAGACATTGTTTAACATCCAAGCAATGGTTTGGTTGAGAAGCTTGGATCCTTGAAAGAAAGGACTTCAAAAACCATTGAATCGATTTCCGACGAAACTCGACAGAAAATTATTGATTACTTTTTGAAACATCTGGCTGGGGTCTTCAAGAGCAAAGGAAGACAATTTAAAAACATTATCTAGATTTATATTTCTTAACCGGTTTGAATATCTTTTGTAGTTTTTCATTGTCATGATTTTCCCGTGATACATAGACTTTTGGACACGTAGTATTTTAATCGTCTTGGTGTTACTGCTTCGTAAGCTAGTTGATTTACTAGATAATTTTTGTGCTTTACAATAATATGGTTCTAAGCAGATACTAATCTTTAAATTTCACTAGACACTGTGAAATCCTCAGTTTTGATTTGTGACGTACCATACGTCATCATAAATAGCATGTTCGACTGAAAGCGCTGTAAAATTTTAGTGGTTGACGGTTTTGTAATCGCCATATTTAAGTTGTAAAATAACACTATAAACAAATTTGTTTCCTAATTATTTTTACCTAATTTTTTAACTCTAAAATCAAGATGTTTTTTTAGTTTTTATGTACGTCGTCCAAGCAAGTTAACCACTATGATTGCATTACTAATTGTTACTAGGTAACATAAATCATGTTTGTTGGTAAACATAATTTAATTGGATGTGCCGTTGTTGACTGTAATTTTCAATTTGTCAAACCAAAGAAAGAAATCAAGGTGATTTCTCTGAAAGATCATACTGGTGCGACGTCAGCAAAAGTATGAAACTTAATGTTGGCTACAATTGACGCATTTGCAGAGTATACCAAATACAATATTGAGGATCAGTATGATTTCTTGGGATATTCCAGTCGTGATGTGTGCTAATTTAAAAATTCCTTATTAACTCTAACTTGGAAGTTTCTGTCATGCAAGTAAGATTTTACTAAGAGATATATTTGACTTGAAAGAACTATCTTAATTTTAAATATTAATAAAATAAATAATAATAATACCCATTACCAAACTCTAACAAATGCTTACTTAACTTTTAAGAAGATTGAGGTGCAATATTTTTTGATTTTCAATGATTTCATAATTTTTGTTCTTGTGAGTTAGCTGCATTTTGTATATGCTGGAATAGTGTAAGTCAACAGATTCTCTATTCTTTCTAGGTGAGAATAACTGTTTAAATGTTTTGAACATAAAAAGAAGTAAACTTATTGGTCTATTTGGTGTAAAATTGGTATGTTTGATTTTGTGTTTTATTTTAACAGGACAGTTGACATAGTGTATAAATAATAACTTCTATTTCTTCTTGATTGTTATTGGCACCTGCGATCTTACATTTATTTATCTGCACATTTAATTAAAAAATTAAACACTTTTTTCTTTAATCTTTCTTTTATGTTGTTTACCAATTTATCATAATCTATTTTTAACAAAGAAGACACTTGTATAATTAAAAAAACTAAATGTTTATACTCTAGAACAAAATGAATCTCTCCTATAACACATTACTTTCTTGTTGTTTTTTATTAATTGTTATCGAAAGAACACACCTGAATCTTTTATTGTGGAAAAAAGAAACTTCCTTAAACATATGTGTATTAATTTATTTTCTTGCGTTTATAAATAAGTATGTTTCCTATTTTTACATGCTTAGATTGCCCTTTCAGGACATTACTATCTAAGTACCGTATATAAAGGTCAAAAATTTCTATACTGGGCTGAATATTTAGCAGACAAATTAATCAGGTATTTTTGCACATTAAATTACGTGATGTATAACTCGATTTTAAGAGAAAAAAAACATTAGCTAATAAAAGCAACTAATACTTTATATAAACCAAGAGTGGTTTATATAAGCCAGAGTGGTCCAGTGGTTGAGGCACGGGCTGCGGACGGACCCAGGTTCACTTCCTGGTGCTCTCTGATGCCTGGCGGATGGCCTACTAAGTCACTAGAAATAATTGAGTACCTACGTTCACTTCGAACAAGGGGTAATAATGGCGGTCGTCTAAGGCGCGGTGCTTGCCACATTACCCCGCACCAGAGATGGTGCGCGACGGCCGGGCACAGTGAATGAACATATGAGAGCCTTAACCTCTCAGTTTGCAGGCCGTGCTCCCACGCGTGGCGTTAGAGCCGTGCCATTATAATACTTTATATAAACTAAAATAAACCGCTTTATTTTAAAAGAAAAGCATGAAATATATTACATATGCATAGCCGACGCTGTCTTGACAAAGACTGACTTTTGCAACGCATTTCGAGCCTGCCACATCCCCAATCTTCTTTGTTCGGGAAAGAGCCGAGGGCGGTGACGTCGGAATTTCGGGGAAGCCGTTTTTCTGCAAGTTCCCAACATGACGTCGCCTTCCCTCTATTTCGGTGCTAACAGCTCGGCCATCCTAAATTCTTCTCGTCCTCGAGAAAACATGTCGGTATCCAGGTGGTCCCATTATTTTGACACCTAGGATAAAGAAAATGCATTATTTTTCATCTTCGAAATCAGTGGCACCCGAGTCGTCACTTTAACGAGTTTCGTAATGCTTTAGTTTATCTGCTGAGTGGATACCAGGCCCTTTGGTTTCTCTGGGAACTTTCTAGATCTATAACAACATATCTATCATGATCTAATACACGTTGTATTTTGAAGAGCCCCTCGTACTTTGGTAGTAGTTTCTTGCTACTACCTTCGTTCGTTGTACGCACTTTGCGCACCAAGACCAATCTACCCTCGCGAAACGTTTTCGGAGCGCATCGTTTTTTATAATGACGCGACTTTTCGCGTTGCCCTACGAGTTTCAGACATTCTTCAACCTCGCCTCTGATCTTGTCCAAATCTTTATCAAATTGGTCAGTATCTATCTCGTCGACATTGGGAACGTTGTGTGCGCTTCGTGACACGTAACCAAACGTCAACTTAAAGGGACTTCTACCATAGCTTGATTCACCGTTGTGTTAAGGCTCCACGCTACTTTTAAAACTTCATAATCCCAAATTTCTTCATCGGAAAACGTGGCCGCTATTGACGCTAAAGGAGTCCAATTGTACCGCTCCACTTGCCCGTTGTCTCGCGGCATGGTGGTCGCGTTCAAAACTAATCTTATTCCTATTTTTTCGCAGGTTTGCTTAAACCTCTTGCTTGTAAAACAAGATCAGTTGTCAATCTTTTTGGTACGCCAAATATTTCAATAACACGCTCTTACAGAAATTTCTCTACGTGCGTGGTTTTCGTATTCGGTACTGCTTTCATAATAATAAATTTAGTAAAAGCGACCACGGTGACAATCAAGTACGCATTTTTGCGGAGACTTGAAACAAACGGGCATAAGTGATCTAAATATAGGGTATGCATCGGTACCCCAATTTTCTCTATGAGGAATAAGAATCCGGAACGTCTACCAGCAGATTCTTTGTTATACAGGCAGCTCAGGTAACCCTTAATATACCTTTTCACGTACTATTGCATACCGAGAAACCAATACGAGTGTTTCATGAGCTTGTGTGTTTCTCGAGCGAGAAGTGTCCTTTTGTATCATGGTTCAACATGGACGTCAATTGTCCATATTTATTGTAAACACATCGATATTCTCAAAACTGACTGGTTCTTCGACAGGATTTCGACTCAGCGCGTCCACATGTAACATTTTAGTGCCGGGTTGATAAACAACGTCGAAATCAAATTCCTATAACGTTAGCCACTACCAACTGACACATGGCAAAATGTCATTCTTCGTGAAAGCCGTACGTAAGGTGTTAACAGTCAGTAACAATGCGAAACTTAATCACTAATAAATACGTGTGGAACGTTTTCAACATTTGAACAATCGCAAGTGTCTCGAACTCGTACGAATGATAACATTGCTCCTCTTTCGTCATCTGACGGCTAAAATATGCCACGGGTTTCCAGTTTTCCTCTTCATTTTGTAGCAAAATGCCGCCCAGTCCCATTTTACTAGCATCAGTGTGGACTTCTGTTTCGGCGTTCACACTATATAACGCAAGTAATGGCTGCTCTGTTAGCCGCGCTTTTAATTCTTGGAATGCTTCGTCCTATGTATTTTTCCAGGCAAAATCCGCTTCTTTGCATGTAAGCATTGTCAACGGTTTTGCAAGTTGAGTAAAGTGCGGTATGTATCTTCTAAAAAAACTGGTGATACTTAAAAACCGACTTCTCGCACGTTTTGAGGGCTTTTAAAATCTTGGACGGCTTTAATTTTTGCAGTTCCCGGTCGCACTCCTTTTGCCGAAATTTCATGACTGAGGTAGTCTATTTGTGGTTGACAGAAGAAACATTTACTCGACGTAGCATCAAATGCGCGGCGCGTAGTACTTTAAGAACGTCCTCCAAGTCCTTGAAGCCGGCATCGTAACTTGCTATCGGCAATAGGATGTCGTCCATATACGCTAATGTCGATGTAAACCGCAGTGGTCCTAAAACTTCATTCACCAGACGTTGGAAGACGTAGAAATTCGAAATGCCCGTCGGGGGTGAAAAAAGCTGTCTTTTGTATTGAATTATCGGTCATGTTTATTTGATAATAACCCGACGCCATATCTAAGTTCGTAAACAACTTAGCGCCATGCAGTCTGTCTATTTGGTCCTCGATCCGGGGAATTGGATACTTGCCTTTGACGGTAATTTTGTAAACCCGCGGTAGTCAATTTTCTTTCGCACCAACAATATCGGGCTAGAGTATGACGAACGCGAATCACGTACAATATTATTCTCTTTAAGTTCGTCGATGATTTTACGCACTTTAACTCTTTCCGCATGAGCCAGCCGCTAAGGACAACATACCACCGGCTTATCGCTGTTTAACTAAATCGACATTTTAGTCAAATCGGTTTGACCTAATTCATTATAATTATGGGCAAAACACTCTCGATACTGGTTTAATAGTTTACATAACTGGTCCTTGACCTCGAACTGTGTGTTGTGAGCTACATTTATTTCGGCCAAACAGATCGTGTTATGCGCGGCATGCAAGTGCAGGACGGTACTTACATTAGTCGGATCTTCTGCATCATAACATACCTCGTCCCGTGCAACCATCTGTCCCCGCTTATAGTGAATGTTGCCGTTACCCAGGTTAGCTATCGGGATGCGACCTTGTTTTGGCAATATGATGCCACTTGGTACCAGGTGTAACTGATTACCGTAATGCCGACGGGCTGCCTCTATGAAGACGGTTTTTTTTCGTCCTCTGGGTGCGTGGTGACTTTCACGTGGACGACGTGTTTGGCTGTTGTTACGGTAGTTTCTTTCGCCCACACAATTATTTTTCTTGGTGAGGTCCCCTCTAGTATGGGTAGTTCTGGCATTACGGTAAGCGTTTCTCCCCGAATGATAACCATTATGTCCCGGTGGTTGACAAACGGCTGTCCGATTAAAATTGCGATTTCTTGCTCCGTACTCAGTACGACCAATGCTGGAACTCTAACCTCCACGTCATCTAGTTTTAGGTCAATGTCAACTTCTCCAATTACTGCGATTTTGAAGCCGCCAAAACCCTTAACCACGGCATTTGCAGATTTAATCTCCAACCCCAGCCGTACGGCGGCATCCTCTTTGAGTAGGACAGCAGAACTTCCTGGATCTACATAGCCTCTCATTGGGATTTTATTGACTTTACAACTGACAAAGTAAATTTTTTTGTGTCTCATTCGTCGTTTGTGTTGTTAAAACATTTTCCGCTTTTCCTGCTCATCGAAAATTTTCCGCTACGTGTCCGAGACGGTTACCACGTTTGCAAGATAGTTTAGGTTTAGGCCATTTGTTTGCTACATGGCATTCCTGTGAACAATTGAAAAAACAAATTTTTCTATTTTGTCGATCATATACTCTTCGTTGGGGACGTTCCTCACGCTGCACTTTGCCGCGATTTGCACTAGGCCCAGTCAGATCGTCTTCTGATTTTCTCTCATCACTAATACGTGACAAGTATTCTTCATACAAGGCCTCTGGCGTCTCGTAGCGTCCTGCCCTAGCCCCATTTTGTAAGGCTGTGCTGTGCAATCCGTTTATTACACAAGACACCGCATCTTTGCCCGTGATCTTGCAGACTTGCAATGCTTCCAGTTTGTTATAATAATATGTGGCCATTGATTCGCCAGGCTACTTCGTTCAACTTAGCATCTTATGTAAAGATGAGGCATAATCAGTGCGCTCCGGAAACGCTTTCATCAGCAACTCTTTCCATTGCTCGCGGGTGTAATTGATATTGGAAGGACTGTCATACCAACTGTTTGCTAGGCCTCGGAGGCCTTTTGCATGTGGTATGTTCTTTCAAAGTCGTCCCAACCATGTACCTCGCCTAACTGATCAATTTTAAAAATCCAGCGTGACATCGTCTTGTTGGGATTCCCCGGTATACATTCTGGGATACAGGCCGTTTTCGTAATATATTTAATTCGACTGGTAGTGTCTTTTTTCGCAGTAGTTCCCCCACCAAGGACTCTAGCCGTTGAAGACGTGTTTCTTACCGGAGTTCGCGTCCATCTCGCAATCGTCCAGGTCGTTCGCGACGGTACTTTTCGCGAAATTTTCGCCTAACAACTTCGTCACTATTCGACGAAGATTGGAAACGACGTCTCCGAGACCGGCCCATATTTTTTGGTCGCAATATAGCCGATTGCCCTTGTTTTGGCACTTTTTTTGCACTCAGCACTTCTCACTGTTCTTTATCCCACTTCTGAACTAAAAGAAACTAGTACTTTACATTAACCAAAATGAACGGCTTTATTTTAAAAGAAAAACATGAAATACATTAAGTATGCATAGCCGACGCCGTCTTAGCGAAGACTGACTTCGCGACGCATTCTGAGCCTGCCACACTCCTGATCTTTTTTGTTCCGGAAGGAGCCGAGAGCGGTGACGCCAGAATTTCGGGGAAGTCCTTGTTTTTCCACACGTTCCCAAGATGATATCACCTTTCCTCTATTTCGGCGCTAATACTAGAGATAGAAAGAAAGAAAGAAATACTATTGTAAATAAGTGTAAAATAGTAGTATTTTCACTTTGCCATAGAAAATCATTTTGATCCATACAGTATCATTTACTCCAGTTTTAATTGAAGTCTTAATGGAATGAAACTGATATATCAAAATTTCTACTATAAATTAAATTAAATAGTTTAACAAATATTATCACACTTTTAAGTATTTATTTTTATATGTTAAAGATGAATCACTTTTATCGCTAATTTTCGCAAAAATATTTATATTTTAAGCACTAGTTATCTTAGTTATTATTATAAAGGAGTAATAAGTATCTGAAATGAACATAATCCTTTATAAAATTTAAAAATTAATGGTGCCGTAAATATCCTTTTTTATTATTTTAAATTCAGCCCTTATTAATGAAAATGTTTCTCATCATTTTCTATGGTAAAATTCATTTTATAAAAAATTTCATTCTCTCTTATAAGCAAATCGCTACACTACTTAATTTTTTAACAGATACACAAACGTCAACAGAAGCAAATTTTCAAAGATAGTTTTAAGGTTTTATGTTACATTTAACAACTAATTGATTTAGTTCTATTGCATGTGAAATGCACAAAAGAAAAATATTAATACAAGTCTACAATAAGTGTAATAAGAATAAAACTATCAGGAAGCGAGTGGGTAATAATCGATTGTTTTAAACGACTAAAAATACCATCTAAAAAGGCGAAGAAGCTAAAAGCTAGAAAGTTTTATAAAAATAACCTAAAAAGCAGCTTAAGAGTCTAATAAAAAAATTAATTGGGGTGGTTTGGCTTTTCCTTTAGTACGTTAATGTTTCATTTTAACTGTGCTAATTTAATAGCGCAGCAAATTAATATTTTAATTATCTTTGTACCTTCCTTCTTTTATCTGTTTCCACCTACCTCTCTCTCCCCTCACTTGCTCTACCTCCTCTCTTTCTCTGCATCTTTATTTCACTTAGTTTTCCTAATTGATTAATTAAAGTTACTAAATTACAAAACGTGATATTTTAAATAAAAAGTTTATTTAAAAAACATTAATT
Organism: Sinelater perroti; assembly: GCA_036346155.1. Taxonomy (NCBI): domain Eukaryota; kingdom Metazoa; phylum Arthropoda; class Insecta; order Coleoptera; family Elateridae; genus Sinelater; species Sinelater perroti. Next base: position 13,899,417 of record JARFIY010000035.1, read on the forward strand.
AGTTTTATTTATTTATATTATATATATATATATATATATAATTTCGCTTTTTAAAAAAAATTAATAGTTTGCACACTTGTAAAAGATTACAGTATTAAGGAGTATTATAATACAGCAATTTTCTTCATTAAGACCAACACAACATTAGTGAAATTTTACAAAATGCATTATTTTACATAAAATATAGTACGCAAATTAATGTTGCTGATGCTAAGCAATAAAATTATAATACTGCCATTAAAGGCAAAAGTATTTGGATTTCTCCAGGTTTTTGCAATTTAAAAACATATTATGTAGTCTTTTATCATTAACAACTATCTGTTTATTAGAGATAAATACAGCACCTTAAAAAAATAACAATTGCGGTTGCAACTTCCATCATTTTACCATGACCAGGAAAAAACCCGTTCCAATGATGTCTACTTTTATCATAGCATAGCATAGCATCACATTGCAAAATACTTGATATATGAAACCTTAAACACGAATTAAAAATGTTTAAAGTCAATGACCTTCGACTGTGACATCTATAATAATGATAACGAGGTTCTCAATGGAATATTGTTACTTTATAAATTTTATTACTAACGTACGTACAGTTGTGGGCTGCACGAAATCCGATGAGAATTGGCAACACTGCGTGTGCTCGGTGCGATCTAACGTTTGCATCATATAATTTGATATTTTTAATGGCATAAGTACTCAGAACGTTTGTTATACCAACGCTGTTTGTTTTGTTGTCATTAAATAGAAAACTTTTTCTTGGCCAAACATTGGAATTAACTCGTGAATACTTTCATTCGATGATTTTTTACTACTTTAGACGTAGATTATCTCAGCAACAGTGTGTCGATCAACTAATTTCGACTTTTGGTGATGACACTCCACACAAAGCCATTGTATATCGTTGGTTTAATAAATTTAATCGTGGTCGTAGTTTACTAGCGATTGAATTTAAAGGTCCTCTAAAATCGGCTTTGTCGTCACCAAATTTTAATGCCGTTTATATGATTTATTATGAAATTCAAACATTTTTAGGCATTAGTGTGACCAGCATACGTTGAATAGTGCGTTAATATTTAACCGTCAAAAAGCTGTATGCACGTTGGATTCCACACAATTTTTCAAAAAAGGGTCGTGTCAATTGGTTAAAAAGAACTGCTCAGTAAATACGAACGCAGTGCTACAAACACCGTTTACAACATCGTCACAGGTGAAAAATATTGGATTTATGCGTATGAGACTAAAATTAAACTATATGGGTCTTCCAAAATGAGGCAAACTTAACAAAAATCGTTTCACTTTGAAGCTCGAAGTGCAAATGGTCACATATTTTTTTTTGAAAAAAATGGACTTGTCGCAACCGTGGTTTTCGAAGATCGTGAAATGGTCAATTTTAAATAGTATATAACCATTTTTTTGCTAGAAGTCTTCGGATAAATAAGAAACACCAACGCGCCGGATTATTTTTTACCATGACACTGCGAGCCCACACACATTGACGCAAACAACTAGCTCTTTGATCATCCAAAGCGTTGAATTGATGGGTTATCCGCCGTACGGTCCTGATTTAACCCCTAATAATTTCTTTTTGTCTTCACACTTAAAGAATAAACTGCGAGGATAGTGATTTTCGACGCCGGAAGGCGAGGTTGATGTGTTCAAAACTCATGTTTCGGAGTTTTAGCGGCTACCTCCTATATCCATAACTTGATAACTGTTTTCAAAATTTTAATATATCTGTTAGCGATCACCTTCAGGCTTTACTTAAAGAAGAACGCAATGACATTTCCTTTGCTGCTCACAAACCCCAGCACCGTTATACAAGCGGGAAACTTTGTATGCATGACAGTAGGCACTTCATAGGTATCTTAGAAAATTTATAGGTCCTAGATAAAGTTCTGTCTATTAAAAAAATATTTCAGAAAGCCAGAGCTATCGTGCTTGATGCTGTTTAGTAGTGCTTGAGCCTTCCTGTCCAGTTTGTTTTCTTTAATCAACAGTCGGCGGGTTTTCAGAACGACAGATTTACAGTGCAGATTCTGGTGCACTGTTACACTGACCATCGACCTCACCACGCCCATTTCTTTTGCCAGGTCAGTCTATTTCAATTCGCGGACGAATTTATCACTTCTGTTGCTATCAGTTCGCTTGCTAAGAGTTGGTCTGTCACCATTTACTTCCTCTTGGTGATCAGATTCCTTGTACGAGGGTGAATCAAATATAAACGAGACTTTTGATCTCGGGCGCGCAATATTAACGCGCGAGAGTTCTCGCTTCGTCAGGTGTTGGGTAGGGATGTCAGGAGCATCACCAACAAAAACATCGTCCGCGTTCAACAATATATTGAGAGTGACAGGCACCTGACTATCGATGAGATTGCATCTGAGATTAAAATAAGTTATGGCAGCACTTTTTCGATGATCACAGAGGAGCTAGGGTTTCGTAAGATGTGCGCAAGGTGGGTGCCTCGCCTTCTGACAACTGAGCAGAAATTGCATCGTTCACAGTTGAACACCCTCCCTACAGGCCTGCGATTATCACCTGTTCGGTCCTCTCAAGGAAACGATGAGGAGGTTGAAGTCTATGTGCGCAATTGGCTGGAAACACGACCAACTTCATTCTACGAGGAAGGCATTTCAAAATTAGCTATACGTTGGGAAAAATGTGTTTCTAAAACAGGAGATTATGTAGAAAAATAATCTGCTATTCTTTTGTTTCAAGTTCAAATAAAATATTTTTTAAAAAATAAGTCTTGTTTATATTTGATTCACCCTCGTACTTCTTGGCTGTGCCGTAAACTTAGATCGCGATGTACTCAAACTATACAATAATTCTGTCGAAAATCGTAGGTTGTTGATTGTGTAAATCTAATGCCTAATAATTTACGCATGCACATAAAATGTTCTTTCTGCTTTCCCGCAATATCCCAATATCCTAAAATATCGTATAATATAGCTTTCTCACAATCAATCTCTTAAGTTCTGACCTTTATTAGCTACAAATGTTTATAGCTTAACAGTGCATCTCAACTATAAATGATTAACCTTGCTTTAGTTATTTTTAATTACGAGGATATTTCAAAATTGCCTGCTATCCTGAAAATAGTGGTAATAGTGGTAAAATAATATATTTTGGCATATTTAAACAGTAATTATGTTTATCAATTATGTTTCACCGAACTATTGTTAAATTAACAACTAGATAAAGAATAGATAAAAACACAATTACTAATAATAAAAATAATTTTACCAAATAAGTAACGCAATTAACAAACATTCATACCCTTGCTTTTAGAATATTTGTAACAATAAATTTACTTTCTTTCATGCTTGTACATGAACTACGAAATTCTGTATTTTTAAACAATATTTTAAAATTACTGCAGTTATTTTGTTCCCTTATAAAAATTCTAATGGTCCCATTAATTTTATTATAATTAAGCACCATTATATACTTCCAAGACTTTATTTGAATTTTAGATTACTATTTGAATTTGAATCACCAATGAAACTGCATTAATCATCTGATAGACACATTTACATTTGCTGCTTTCTTTGTTTAATGATATTTGAGTTTCAATAATTCTTATCATTATAAAAATATTAGTTTTAGCTTAACTTAACTTATAGTGTGTTACACTGGAAGTTGTTAATATAAATCAAAACGCACAATTGAATATATTCTTCAAAATCCCAAAAAATTAAATTAGCAAAGTAACGCCAAATAAAACTTTAGCCTCGCAGTTATGAAGCACTATTTTGCTCTAATTTTATTTACAATTCTTCGTCGGGCAATCAAAACTTATTCAGTTTAATACAAATAGAGAAAACTATTTGGCGCCCTAATATCCGCGTTGAAACTATTAAACAAAGCCCTCCGTTGTTTCTAAGTGCACTCGAACTTCTAAATGCTTGCAAAAAGCTTTCATTAAAAGTTTCGTGCTGCATACCGAGATGCTTCTTAAAAATTTAGTGTTCCTATCTACCTTCGTTTAATGCCCTTTTAAACGTCTTGTTTCAGAAATAAAGGTTGGACCAGGAAATCCTAACGATCACCATGTCAGCATAGTAGGAGGTAAGTAAACGAACAAAATTTTTAGTTTGTAAGCAACTATTAAATTACCTTTAAGTTATATATGATAATTTTATATATAGGCTATATAATCATAAATTTTGTTTTATTGAAAATTAGTGCACATATTTAATAGTAAGTTTGTTAATAAATTCTTCAATTAAAAAAAAAAGAATTTCCGATAAACACAAATCCAATATTGTAAAAATAAATATTAAAAATGAATTTAGACAACATATTTCTGAAAATTATTGTGAGCTTATATTACAACTCAATAACATTAGAATAAAAGATTGTTAAAGGGATTTAACATTTACCTAAAACCTTAAAATTGGTCTAAATTTAACACATTAGAAATTTTGCAGCTTTTTATAACTACCATATATTCTAAAACACGATGGTAATAGTGACACCAATAACACGAAACCAATGATCAATAAAATCAGTATCCCGTTCTGCAATCCTATGGTAAATAAAAAAATCTATTAAAAATGAAAAATACTATATGTTTATGTACAAAATATAATAGATGATAAATGCAAATAAAATATTTATTTACCTTACAAAAATAACACAAATATACATTTAATTGCACATAACTTTTTCTTACTCCAATACAAAATTTACAATTTATTCAATAATTGAACAATAAGTAAATATATTAAACGTGTTAATGTTTAAACAACTATTCAGTCCAAGACGTGAACAAAATAAACGCACTAAAAATAGAATGTTATTTTTTTGACTGTCTAACTAAACTTCACTTTATGCGCTAGCACTACTGAAATAAGTCTGTTAGATGTTACCGGTTCAGTCTTTGTCTTACTTTGTTATTATCAAGAAATTTTACCGCCAAATAATTTGGGTAAATTTCTAGTCTCATTTCATATTTTCTGCCCATTTCACATACCTCTTTTTTAACTGGTGTCATGACGAGATCTCTATGTAGAGTTGTATTTGGTATATAACAGGGTGATTCAGTAATGATACTTTGGATCGATATCTTTGTAGGATCTTAACATTTGAGTTTCTGGCAGTACCCAAGAGTGATATCCCATACATCCATATGGGCTTTAATATGGATTTATACATAAGCAGTTTATTTTTAAGTTTTTCCCTATTAGCCAGTTCAATTTAGCGAGTTTTAGATTAAATTGTTTGCGCTTGGACCACATATGCGTTCTTCACATAAAACGTCTATGCCCAGGTATTTAACACGATCCTGTATTAATCCTTGATTGTTTAACGTTACAGGTGGCCACGTTTATCGACGCATTTTAAATGTAATTTAAACAGATTTACTTTTATTTGCTTTAGTACGCTATTTCTTCAGCCAAGTCTGAGTTTAATTTAGCTGTTCCTGAAGATGCACTAATGCTGCACTAAATCTATGTTGATGGCTTGTAAAACGGTATCATCTACATAATTTGCAATTTGGGCGTTTTCAGTAGATTTGCAGTGTACAGGATTTGGCCCAAGGCGCTGCCTTGCGGCACACTAACTTGTATGGGCTGAGATAAAGTTTGTTTGGGAATTTTACCATAAAAGAGCTACCGCTAAAATATGATTCCAACGTGCCATAAATAGAGTGAAGTAGGTATTGCATTATTTTATAAAGTAAGCCCAGATGCCACACCTTATCAAAAACTTAGCTTATGTCTAACATAGCTACTGTACAGTACTCTTTTTTTTCTAGTCCCTTATTGATATTATTAACTATTTTGTGGACCTGCTATATAGTGCTATGTTACCGAAAACAAAACTGATACATCGGTATGATTTTGTTCTTTTTTAATATAGGAAGGAGATTAATCGGTAAGATGCAACTTCATTCGGTAGTTTTCCGGGTTTAGGTATTATTATAATTTAAGCTACTTTCCACGGAAGATAAAAATTATTAATCCAAAGGCTTTTTTGAAACTTCTTTTAGAACTACCTCTGTAAGCAGGTCTTAACCTAGGGCCTTTTTTAAGATTAGATCTCTTCTAATAGTATTTTGGAATTCCGTCCACTTAATCGTCTTAATCGACAATGACATTTGTAGAGGTACCTTGAAATATTCTACAATTTCATTGTTTTCCTCTGGATCTATCTGTGTGAAAAATGATTAAAAGATTCCTATCAAATAAATAGCAAATAATTCTGCTTTTTCCTTGTTTCTGGCATATTGTTCATTGGCTTTTCGAATAGATAGGATGGATTGAGTTGGTTGTTTTATGTTCCTTGTTGCCCTTCATAAAGAGTAGTCATTAGTGCTTGTAAGGGACAGTTTTTTTAATGCTTTTGTAGCAAATTATTTTTCAAACGGTGTAACATTCTCTTAAAGTTTTCATCAGTGTTATTTAGAAGTCTTTCATCAAGCAAATGCTTGCTATACTGCCAGACTCAGTGCATCTTTTCTCTTATTGATATTTTAATAGCCATTGGAACATTTTTGTCCTGGTAATATTAAATGTAGATTGCCATGCTGCTTCTTGGATTTTTTCGGTTAATTTATCAACTGCCTTATCAATGTCTTACTCACTTTTAGAGATACATTTAGTGTTGTTGTTTTTCTTAAATATAACGATAGAACTAACAGACAATATTACAGGTGAGTGTAAAAGATCAAAACATGACTTTATATGTGTGTCTTCTTCTTCGGGCGCTTATCTGTTCCAAATGTTAGGTAATCTGACTTTATTTACAGCTGCTCAAAATTATTCAATAGTTGTCATGGAGAACCAGGTCCTTAGTTTTCAACCATGAGATTCTTCTTCTTTCGGGACTTCTCTCTGCTTTTACTTTGCCCTGTATCATGTACCGCAAGAGATTATATCTGTTTTCGTTTCGCATGATGTGGCCTAGGTGTTGTAATTTTTTGGTTTTAATTGTATTCAAGATTTTCTTTTCTTTTAACATTCTTCAAAGGATTTCAATGTTCGTTGCATGGTTTGTCCATGATATCTTTAGCATCCTTTTGTAAAGCCACATCTCAAATGCTTCGATCTTTTTTGTCGTTGCTTCTGTCAGTATCTATGCTTGCGCTCCGTATAATAATACTAAAAACACATAGCAGCGCAGCATTCTAAGTTTTATATTCATGGTTAGTTCGCGACTTTTAAAATACTGCTGACATTTTAATAAATACAATTCTGCTCTTTTCTATTCAACATTTTACTTCTATTCCCATTGATCATTAATAATAGTGCCGAGATATGTGTATTCGCGACTCTTTTAATTGTTCCACTATCTAATTTTAGTTGTCGGGTAGGCACCTTGTTCTTGCTTATGATCATGTATTTAGTTTTTTTATGTTCAAATCTAGTCCATATTGGGGGCTACTATCTGTTAATTTATTCATTAGTTGTAACAGATCTTGCATATCATTATTGTGTCATCAGTGTATCTAATGTTATTTAAGCACTGTCCGCTTAACAGTATTTTTTCTTGTGAATTTTTCAAAGCTTCTCTAAATATATGTTCTCAATAAATGTTGAATAGCAGTGGCGACAATGCACATCCTTGCCTTACTTTACGCAAAATCTTAACCGTCTCTGTCTGGTCTTCTCCCACTTTTACACTGGTTACCTGATTCCATTATAAGTTTAATATTGTCATCTATACCCACATTTTTTAGAATGTGAATCATTTTGTGATGCTAGACCCTATAAAACGCATTTCTATAGTCTACAAAACAGACTTGCAGCTCAAAGTACATATCTCTGCATCCCTCAAACAGAACTTATACCCCAAATAAAGCTTCTCTGGTCTCGACTGCGTCTATAATTCCAAATTGCGTGAGCGCTATCTGTACTTCGCGCGTTTTGTAAATTCTTCTAGGTATTATTTTTAAAAATATTTTTATTAGGTGGCTTATAAGGCTTATTATTCTATATTCCTCGCACTTTTTGGCTCGCAACTTTTTTGGTATAGTTATGAACTTAAGCCATTGCCGTGGGATAGAACCCGTGTTGTATATAAAATTAAATATCTTGATTAACCATTTGATTTCCTCGTCGTCCATCAGTTTTAAAAGTTCGCCTGAAAATTATCTGGGTCTGGAACCTTGCCATATTTCATTTGTTTTGTTATAGTTCTTACTTCTGTATCTAAGATATTTGGTCTAGTTTCTGCTTCTATTTCAGGTGATTCTGGTCTTCATCTAAAAAAAGTTGTTCAATATATAGTTTCCAGATGTTTTTGCTTCTTTCTTGTCAATTACTATTTTTCCTTCATTGTTTATAATTTTGTTTGATGTTTTTGTTTTATATTATCTAGTGGCTTTTTATTTTCGGTACACATTAAGTTGACCTGTTTTTCCTTCGCTTTTCATATCTTTTGTCTTATAGTTTTCTGTGTCCTGTTATATTGCTAGATATCTACGACCTTACAGATTCTTTTCTTTGCCATCGGTTGTAAAATTTCATTAATCATCTACGGTTTTGTTTCGTTTGTTTCATCTTTCTTCAACGTTTCTTTTTTACTTTTTTTATTGTATAGTTTAATCGGTTTATTTTATCTTCTATATTAGTGATATCTTCTGATGCTATAAATTTTTCCGCTAACTCACGTTCTGTTTGGGTCTTTACATTTTGCTCTTTTATTTTTCACGTCACATCTTGTGTTGATATTCTCTTTTACTTTTACATTCTAATATTTATTTTTCTTACTACCGGGTTATGGTCAGATTGTATATTTACTTTATATGTGTGCATTCGTCTGTAATTCTCTTAGTTGTAAAGCAGTCCAGCAGATCCGGTAATTTTCGTTTATCCGTTGACCGATATATGCGCTCGTCTGTTGTTAAATACGAGAGATGTTGATTTTTTGTCGTTTTTGGTAGTTCACGTCCTTTTGTTTGGATAACTCGTAAACCTCATTATTGGTGTTTCGCCTTGAAGTTTGCACTCGCAAAAATTTACAGTCTAACTTTCCAAAGAATCTCGTAAAGTCTTCGTTCTTAATCGTAAAATGTACATAACTAACTGTCTTTAAAATTTGAATAAGCCAAAATTCTCACAAACCTATATAGGATACTAAGAATACTTTACAATATAGCATAAGCAATATAGCACGTTGTGACAAGTTAAAGAGACCCAAATTTGCAGGATTACTTCTAAGTGTTAGTTGTTCCTAAACTTTGATCTTGGAAAGAGCACGCAATGACACCTTGGTCAAAAATAAAATAATAGACAATTTGCGCTACAATTTTGCACGCGTTTTAGATGTAGATCAATGTGTGGGGTAAATATCTCCTATGCTGTGAGATAACGGTTTATAGCACGGTTATATTTAGGTGATAAAAAAAATGTAATACATTTTCAATGCCACAATGTCCTGGACAAAAATTTATTAGAATATGCGTTTTGTAAGAAAATTGTGGTAATAGATTCCATTTTTCGGTATTTCATGTCAAAAATTTGATGGATTCAGTAATAAGAGATACTGCAACCAAATGAATTGTAACAAAAAGACAATTGGATTTGACCTTTAGGTAACAGTTAGCATAAGTAAGTTTTTATCGACAGTGTAATGACAGATATATTTAAAGTACTTTTTGTTATAAAATTATCTAGGACAAAGGAAGTGATCATTTAGTTCGGTTTCCCTGGTAAAGTTGATGGTATAAATTACGATTAGATAGAAAATAAGTTTAAAAATTTTATTTTGTTCATAAGGTTTAACGGACATAATAAAGGTGTTAGTTACAAAATTGGTTATGAAAAGTTATACTGTGACAGTAGGAGCAGAGAACCTACAGCAGCTCTATTAGTTGTGTGGTAAAATTTATTTTCAAATATACAGTACCGAATAAGTAATGGTTAATTAAGTAGGAAGTATTGTTCTTTATATTGTAAAACAATAAGTATGAGGCCTCAGGAATTGAAATATTGGTAAACAATAAGACGACGACAAAACTAACCATGATATCATTTTTGCAAATAGATAAGGTATTTTTTAGGAATTTATGCACTAAATATAGAATATAAAAATAAGTCTTCTTTATGGATTCTTTGAAAATTACATAACTTTTGGAATTCTAGAGAATCTCTGTTTGCGTATAAAGAGCTGCTTAGTATCGGTTGGGTAATTTCAATTAGTAATAAGAGTTTTGGTTTTTTTTAAGTAAGTGGTCGCTTAATAATCTTCAAATGACTTTGATAAGTTTTTGTGTCTTACCGATTTGGTTCGATGTATTTAGCATCACTATAGCTTTACCTTTGCCTTACTATAAAATTATAAAATTATTATTTTGTTTTATAGCTTTTAAGGCACGTATTTCAGAGATTTTTATATATGACTTTGGTAACGTGACTGTACGTAACGCTTTATCTGTCTAGTTTTATTAGCCACATTTTCAAAGAGAGTGAAATGAAGTATTCTATATGGAATATGATATTATCAGTGGGTAACATCAAAATTAAAACCTTTTGCATATATCTAAATAACCGGGTTGTTTATAGAACCACTATGTAATACAGTGAAATGTGTACAACATGTATTAAAAAATTGATGAATCAAATGGCAGGCATGCAACTTGCACAAGATGAAAAAATTACCATGCTGAATAAAAAATTAACGAATAAAACAAAATAAAATTTGCAAAACGTAGACCAAATCACAAATAATAATGTTTTAGTTTTAAAATTTATGCATCTTGCCAAAATTGCTTTTTTCCTGCAATTTGTATCACAAAGTAAGAAATGCAAGCTTAGTGTGGCAAAAGCTTGTTTTTGTAAAGTAATTCTGTGCGATTTTAAAAGTTATTTCAATCATGAGAAGTCAGTGGAAAGGCTTTTTACAGCATTTCGTAGTGTTACCCAATCCACTATTATAAGAAACTACTCACATTGCACCTGCGCAACGACTAACTTAACCATCCACATTAGATCAGCAGGAGTTACAACAATCCTATATAAATTGCTTGGCATCAGAAAGCCTTCTAGGTCAGACTAATCTTTTCAATTTTTTTTACTAAAATTTTTAAGACAATTAAGTAGAAATAGATTTTATTTATCTTATAGTACTGTATATGCACATATTTTAGTACTTTGAGGTAATCAAACGTAGCTGGCGAACAGCACTTCAAAAGAAATATAAACAAGTACAACGATGTAAAAACTGTAATGGGAACAATTATAAGCAGGACCAGTAAAATATGTAATACAACAGTTTTTTAGTATTTCCAAACTTTCTTTTTTACACTATTGAAATGATAAAATTAGTTTTGTCAATATATTTTCAAAGCATATGTATTTACATGTATAGCAGATAAAATATTCGGTAACAAATTATTATGTTAGATACTTAGAGTACTATAAAGATTTTTCAATATATATTTAACTTTCATAATCATTCAAAACACTTTCTACTACACTCTATACACTTTTGAATCCTTGAAAATTTATGTTTCTCTGGATATATGAACACAGTCGCCATTACAAGACTATGTTTTGGGTTTAAACAATCACATTATAAAAATTAAAACACGTTTTGTTCTCTAGAATGATGTTAACATAACAGAGATATTTTATTTTCAAACTCGTTGGGCTTTCTATTCGTCAGTTAAAGCATGGGGTATCCAAAAAAAAACAAATTCTTCTTGGTTGATGATGGCCAAGGAGAATAATATTAATTGCTGGTAGAGGAATGTCCAAACATTCTGATAAGTGCCAAACTCTAGCATTTTCCCCACCGATGTTCCCCTCCGTAACAAACGAAGATATACGCCTTGATTTTGATATGCCTTTCAGACTAAAATTTTTATTCTACAACTTTCAATACTACTTGAATACAATGGGAACAGACATTTCCCAACACAGGAACCATTTTCTCCAAATATTAATCAGCATTCAATTCCCGTGCTATATTATACCAGAAAATTGCCTAGTATTTTATTTGTGATTAAGGTAATATTAAAAGCTGTTTTTATAAACACAGTTTAAGAGCACTAATATACAAAAGTAGTCCCGATAATACTCTTAAACTTGTCACAATGTGCGATTATCACTTGCACCATATTACAAAACACTGTACAGAGTTACTACTAAAAAATGTGGGAGTTTTAAACAGATATATTTCATAAAGTGTTATAGATATTAAATGACAAGCTAAAGGAAGGAAAAACGTTTATGTTTAAAATGTAGACTTTTTTAAATGTTCAGGTGCAACAGAAAGCGTTTTGTGTTTTCATGTATGCGAAGAGTTATTGATTATTACAGTGCAATACACATTTAGAAATCAGTAAGAAAGAAACCTCTAAGTCACCAAATTATTCTGTAATGGAATCGTTAATTGAAGGATACATATTATATATATAAACGTATAATCCATGTGCGACACAATTCGTGACCTTGATATTCCGTAGCGAACCGTACGAAAGATTTTATGGCAGCAATTATGATTCAAACCGTATCATTTACAAATAGGGTTTACCGCGTGACGACCATATAAAAACACCTATTTTTTAATGATAATGCAGGACGCAATTTCATATAACTGAAAAGGAAAATAGTCACATACTTCAGATGTGTAGCACGAAAAACCCTTCTACCGTTGTGGATCATAAAAGAGATATGCCAAAACTTAATGTCTTTTATGCAATCTCTAAAATATTAAAATGTGCCGGCTCTTTTCTTCTGTAAAACGTTTGTAAAGGACACAACATACCTAAATAAGTTGCAGTTATGTTTGTTTTTGCAACTAACAGAGGGTTCCAACAACTTCAAGTTTCAGTAAGTTGAAGCTCCACATCATTTCTATGCTAAAGTGTAATGTGCTATAGAAGATTTAGTATTATTCAGCTGAACCCCCAAAGTCACCAAAACTTACGATTTGAATTTTTTTTTTATTGGGGGGATTAAAAATCTGGTTTACCAATCTTCGAGACCGCAATACCACTGACACGAGAAGCTCACATCCAACATTTGTGATAATATGAATATGAACTTGATTTTTTTTTGCTTTTCAGGCTACAATTAATATTATCTGTAATAGTTAGTAAAATATATTTTTTTAAACTTAATGATTCTTTTGTAATAACAGTGTATATTAAAATTTGGAAATAACGACTTTTTTATATAGAAGTACGATATAATTTTAAGGTAATGTATTTTAATGCTTTGTTTTAAATATCTATCATTGTAGATTAAATTTTAATAAATATATTTACTTTTACATTCTCAGTATCTAGTATAAACGTTTTGGGACTACTTTGTTTCATTTCTCTTTGCAAAATTTAAGACACTTGCAAATTATTTCAAAAATATTTTTTAAATAAATTGAACTTTTACTAGGAGCTAAAAACGTTAAAAAACAGTTTTAATTATAAAGATTACCGGGAGCAGTATTTTCTAATACGAAATAAATTTAAAATAAAGCAATAGTAAGGAAGAATTATTTAATTTTATTCATACCATACAATTACAACGTACGCCTGGAAAGTAAATGAACTATTTTTTTTAATCCAAATAATAGGGTGGGGGTCGGAATAATTAAACTTAACAGGTAGTAGAGAATGTCAGATAAACTCATTTATCTTTAAGGCTTTAAAGAGTATAAACCTCTTGTAAAGTGGGCAGCTGTTTGAACGTGGTGTTGCTGAGAAAAATACAATACAAAATCCATCAGTCGTAAGTAATAATATTTTGTGTTAACTTAAAAAAATCGCAATTGACATGTTTGCTACGATACAGAAAGATTACCGAAAGGAAACTTTGTTAAAAGCGCAAGTGTTTGGGTGATACAAAACATTCAGTAAAGGAATAGAGTACGTCGAGGATGAGCAAAGCGCAGGACGCACAATGTAGCTAAGTGAAAGCGGTTTTGGACTCTGCCAACGTTTGAGTGTTACATTGATAGCAGATGAAGTAGGACTTTCAAAATTCATTATGCATGAAGTCATTATAACGGATTTGGTAATGTAAAAATTTGTGTTAAATTAGTTTCCTGAGTTTTCATTGACAAACAGAAGAAGAACTGTATGTCGATTTCTTATAAACTTTTGCAATGTGTGGGAAGTTACCTATTTTAGGACTATTAACAATGTGTCCATCACGCGACAGTTATGAAAATTGACGAAACCGCCGACATTAAATGCAGAAAATGTTTTCAAACAATTTAGGTTAATCTTCATGCTTATCCAGTAGAAACTTCTCATCTGTAACAGATCCGTTTATTATAATACAAGAAGCCTACAAAAATTCTAAAACTCAAGTGGTTAGGTAGCACAAAAGCGTTCAAATAAAAAAGAGGGGGCGTCGGGGATTGGATAGAAGGGCAACCACCAACGTACGGACAATGTGGCTAAGGTAAAAGTTTTTATTTCTGAACAACATCTGAATATTAGATTGATATCAACTAAAATAGGACTTCCATTGTGTATGAACTTATCACGGTGGAATTGCGAGTGGAAAGAATTTGTGCTAAATTGTTTCCAAAGATTTTGACCGACCAACAGAAGGAAAACCTGTGTCGATTTTTCATGAGCTTAAATCTAATTTGAAAGGACGCCCTTTTAAAAATATTACAAATGTACAAACTGCTGTAACGAATTCTTTGAAAGAGATTTCAGTTCAAGACCTCCAGGCAAGCAAACTACGGCGCATGTCAAAACCGCTGACAACTGTGCATTGTTGGTCAAGGATGGTGTCTTGAAAAATATCAGTGTAAAATGTATATCTTCAATTAAACGAATTTTCAGAAATCACTCTCATTACTTTCCAGGGGCATTTTGTATAATAAAGTAAATTAGTTACGTTACAAAAGCAGTAGCCTACAAATAACCAAATAAATAAATAACTTAAATTAATATTTAAATAATGAATATATTTTGAATTATTATAATAATAATTTGTTAAATTTATATAGTTCAATTTTTACTTTTTTCTTTTTATTTTTAAGATATGGAGTCATATCATTCTACACACAACTTAAACGATAGGTTTTATCCATTTATCGCGACACATACTAAAACTCAAAATATGTATATTACTACATAATTTGATCGTTTACTTTTAAGATTTTATATTTTACATCAAGATTTTTTATTAAAAATTCCAGATAGCTTACTGTAAATATTTTAAATTCAAATTTTCTCGAAAGTACGGTTTGTGCCTAGAAGTCAAGCAGACGTATTGTATGCCATCTATACCTACTCTAACACAGCGACAAAAGCTGCAGCCTTGTTAAGGTCAGGCGTATGTAGTTGCCAATTTTGATTTTAAAGTTTAGGCGCATATCGCCGCTCTGTATACATAAGTGCATGTGTACAATTAAACAGTTGCGATTAACGCGTGCTTTTAATAGACTATTTAAAAATCTGCTATATCATATACTAATCGGTAAACGATTAATTATTACACAAAGAGCTCAAAATGAATTACATGCAGCCAACAACTTTTGGATATCTACCTAATCAAATAGGTCATCCAACCAACAATCATACTTTCTACCCAACTCCTAACTCATATAACAACACCTAACCTACAAAATACACCGCTTACATTTATCAAAATGTAACTCACATACCACCAGCTTCTTCAATTTAGTTACCAGCTCCTCAATCAGCTAAAGACACTGTAGATCAGATACAAAAAAACAGCGCCTACATGGCAAGTAGTTAAAAAAAGAAAAACCCGCTCATTTAAAAGTTTTCCAACTGAAGTAAATTAGCCACCTCTAACAACTAGAAATGCTAATCAACACCAATGTATTAAACAATAATGATATTCAAATTAGCAACATTAACGAATTTGTTAGGGTGCCTAAACGCCAATATTTATTTATGGTGTAACAAATTGGGAAATACCAAAGAGGAGAGACCATCCATGGGTAAGCATGGAGTAGAAACACGTAATGACAGAGGGAAAGCATTAGTAAACTTCCTGAAGCACATCAATTAAAAGCAATGAATACATTTTTTTCTGAAAAAAAACACCAGAAATGGACGTGGAAAAGCCCTAATGAGATCACAAAAAACGAGATTGATATCATCAACTCAGATTGTAAGAACACTATACAAATAATGACGATGTAGTTCCTTATTTGCCTCGAGAATGACTTAATAGAAGTTGTCGATGTTTACGATACTTAGGACAAATAATGACTTTTAGGACAGATACCCAAGCGGCAGAAATTGGAAGGAGGATAAAATTAGCTTGGGCTGCTTATGTAAATCTAAAGAATGTGTTTAAAACAACAACATACCTGCAACAACTTAAGACTAGAGTGTTTAACCAATGCATTCTTCTATATTCTTAAATATACCTCGGAAACATGGTCCCTTATGGAAACTGTGATAAAAAAAACTAAAACAAAAAAGAATGGGAGTTGGGAATGCGAGTGCAGGATAGAAAATCAATCTAATGGATTCGAAATAAAACCGAAGTTGAGGACGTGGTACGACGCATTGCAACCCTGAAATGACAATGGGCAAGTCTTATGTGACGAGAAGACGATAGGTGAAGCAAAAAGGTAACAGAACAGAGGCCAAGGACAGGAAGAAGGGAACGAGGAAGACCGAAAACCAGATGAAGAGACGACATCAATAAGAGTGCAAGAACACAATTGTGTGATGTCCCACCCATTAGATGGGAGCGACACCGGATCAAATGGAATATTTAAACGCTGGGGATGATGATGATAAATTAATTTCAAAGATCTGGTAGATAATCTTCACTAGGCACCAAAGAAGAAACATATTACTGCAGCGCTCTGGCAAACAATACGTTTAAAGTCAACGCCCGGAGTTCGAAATCATGTAGAAAACTCATAAGACATTTAAACAACGAGAACATCATCTACTATACGTACCAAATGAAACAAGATAGAGCCTGCAAATTTGTAATTACGAATCTACACTACTTGATTGCAACTGACTACATAAAAAAGATTTAATTGAAGCAAGACATACAGTCTGTAACACATTAATTATGTCATATAATAAGTAAAAAACCCTTATCGCTATTTCATGTCGAATTATAAACCCAAGATAATCATAAAATCTATAAACTAAAATTCAAATGTAGAACTAAAATAACAGTAGAACCCCCTAGAAAAAAAACATAGTGTAATCTAGTATACCAGATTATGGGCATTCTAAGACTTACTGTAATCGGTCGTTCACTTGTGTCAAATGTGAACAACATAATTCTGCTATACTTATAAAACCAAACAAGACCCAGCAAAATGTATTATGTGTGAAAGCGCCTACCCGGCTAACTACAAAGAGTGTATTAGGATTTAATAAATACAATTAATAAATCCCCCAATTTGCTACAACGTAACACAAACCCACCTACATAAAAATAGTTTGAGCAATAACAAATATAAATTACTAAATGTACAAGCTAGAACGTGTGCGAATACAGTAGCAGATGGAAACAGAATAAGTAATACAAATAATAATAATTCAATCCTATCACGACAATTAAACTCATTACTATCTGAATTTACAACTATGATCGCATAAATGATGCAAAAAACAGTATGACATTAAATGTACTAAATACCATTTTCAATAAATTCTAGTCATGGCTAAATACACAAGAATTGCAGCATAGAACGTAAATGATCTCATTAATCACAAACTTGAATTAATGACATTTATACAGCTTAATTAAATTGATATTATGCTTATCTCTGAAACATACTTTACGACAGAACAAAACTCCAATGTCCAAGCTATGCAATATACAATACCTGCCATGCCAATGATACCGCTCACGGGGGTTCTGCAGTTCTTATTCGCAATGAGATTTCACACTTTGAATTTCCAAAGTACCAAACAGCACCAATTCAAGCTACTAGTGTAAAAATTACAGTCCTATCTTTGTAATACGCTGTTACTGACATATATTGTTCTCCACTTTATACTATAATAATACAACAATGTAAAAACTTCTTCCAAACATTAAATTAAAAATTAATAGGACGAAACTTATTATGTGCAACAACAGAAAACCTACCTACTAGCCTAGTGATACCGCGTTACTCATATTTACTCAACTTTTTTTATAGCTGCTGGTTTTTATCCATATTACTTTTTTATTGAAAAAAAACTCGTCGGCGGATCACACACGAGTCATACTCACACTTAATACTAAAGCAATAAACCAGCCCTTAAAACCTAGATGAACTACTCATTTAGCTAACTGAGAAAAGTTTCAAAATTATGTGGACAAAAATATTAATCTCAAACCCCGCATCAAAGAACCACACGAACTATACAATCCGGTAGAGCACATTACACAACTTATCCAAAACGCGGCTTGGTTTTTAACCACAAGCTAAAGCAAAACACACAACATAAATAAAAATGTGCCAATAAAAATTCGTCAATTAAGTACTGAGAAAAGACAGGCAAAAGATAGATGGATTTGTTCACACAACCCTGTAGACAAGCGTACACTGAACAGATTAACGAAAAAACTTAAAAGGGTACTGTTAGAGCACCAAAACCAAAAATTCATCACTATTTTGAACAATGATCACACTATTTGCAAAGCTACCAAAAAATTTAAACAAGCCTAAGTATGGTAACTTACCTACTTACCTACCCAAATAGCAGATACCACTTGGGCTGTGATAATGAGAAATTAAAGTATTTTCTGAGTACTTGACAGAAGTATTTAAACTTTTTAAAGCAACATCCACTGTTAATACCAATGAAATAGAAAACTTCTTAAATATTCCCTGTCAGATGTCCCCGCTAATTAAACCTTTTACTCCTACCATAATGATATCTGGGAAAAAGGCGCTAAAAACGCATAAAACACCAGGTTATTACTTGATAAAAAACTAGACACTTAATAAATTGTCTAAAAAATCATTATTTTATTAACTGCTCTATACAATATAATTATAAACGGATCATAATTTCCCATATAGTAAAAACATGCACAAGTTATTATGGTTCTAAAGCCAAACTAGCCACCGTATCTCCCAAGCTCTTATAGGCCAATTTTTTTATTGCCACTACTTGGCAAACTTTTTGAAAAACTCCTACTAGAAATACAGAAAGCAGATATTGATACTAATACACTGATAACTAACCACCAATAAATAGCACAGAGTCTTGAAGAAAAAAATTCTGTACTACAGCATTCTTAAATGTTTCCTTTAATAAAGTCTGGCACATCAGCCTGTTATGCAAACTAAAGAACATACTTAACTCAGTCTTATTTTACTGTAGAACAAAACCGGTGACTTACTGATAAAACCATACGTTCTGCAGGACAGTATCCTAGGACCTTTTCTCTATCTCCCCTATACTTCTGAAATCCCTTCAACCATAAACACGTCAACGCTATATTCGCCGATCATGCTCCGATATTATTTATTCACAATGATGTCGTTGTTGCTTCGCAACACTTGGAGATGCACTTAAGCGAGCTAAGTACTTGGACTGATGTATGGCGAATTGCTATAAACAAGAGTAAGTCAATTCAAGTAACATTTACCAGTCCAGCTGTAGGGCTCTGCCAAGAAAACAAGACTACATATAACATTGATTGATCTGGAGTGAACTTCAACTCCGACAACACAATCATAGAGGTACAGGGCGCATTCAAGTTATAACACCTCCGAATTTGTTTCTCAGGACTGGGAACAGATAGAAACATGCGGTTTGTTTCAAAATACGCGCGCACACTGCACGACACATAAAACTCTAGCGGCAGCGGGGAGGGCGCGAACTGTTCTTAATACTTAAAATGGCGAGCTTTTTATTACATTCGTTTTATCCATTTGCGTGGTGAGACACCGATTTAAATTCATCGCCAGTTGAGTGACACATGTGATGATGGTGTCATGGATGTGTCTAATATGCATTTGTGGGTACGACAGTTCAAAGAAGGCAGAACGTCGTGTGACAACAAACCAAGACAATCTCGGCTTTACACCAGCCGGTCTGACAACATGATCAAGCGAATGGAGAAACTTGTCTTGGAGGATTGCCGAATAAGTGTGGAACGCATCGCCTCCAAAGTTGGCATTTCCATGGGATCTGTGCACACAATCCTGCATGAAGACCTGAGAATATCCACCAAGACAACACATCAGAGCATCGGGCAAACACGACGCAGGAGTTTCTTCGTGACAACAACTTTGAAGTGATATCTCATGCTCCCTACTCATCTGACCTGGCTCCTAGTGACTTTTGGTTATTTCCAACAATGAAAAACACTGTCCGTGATCGCAAGCTCAGTAGTATTGCTGCTATTGCATCAGCGATTTTCCAGTAGGCAAAACACACCCCTAAAGAAGAGTTCGCAGCGGCCATGCAAACATGGCATCGACGTTGTAAAAAATGTGTACGGCTGTATGGAGATAACGTCGAGAAGTGACACAAGTTTTCACAGTTTTCGTGTGATTAGTTTTTGAGAAAAAAAATCGGAGGTGTTATAACTTAAATGCACCTCCTATCGTTGATTTATGAGAACCTCCACAATACATTTACTAAATACTAATTACTATATTATAGAGTAGATTATAAATTAGCTGCATAAATTAAAAGAACATTCTCGAAATCTTGATAAATTAATAGATGGAAGTGATTCAAGCAAAAATCTATTTATCAACTTTGTATATGCACATATAAAAGTTCTACTTTTAGAAAAACTGTGCGCCGAGCAAAAAAGATAACTTTTTAATTTCACTTATTTGGTGATGAGTTTGATTATTGTACACAACTTCAATAAATGCATTTTACCCTCTTAAATCGTATTAGTTATTGATATTCGTTTGGTTATGCTTAAATAAATGATAAATAGTGCTTTTAATAAGCACCAGTAGTACCATAATACAAAAAGTTTTAAACTCTCCTAGTAATTAACATTTCAATATAATTTGCTCCCAGCTTCAATTGCCGTAATTAATTTTTAAATGGGTTTGCAGGTGAGAAAATGTCGGATTAATTGCGGTACTGCAAAACCGTGTAAACCTAAAGTAGGTGTTATTTCGTAGAGCAGACTGTTGTAATGCCGGTTTACGTTTGGTTTAACTGAATTATGAAGAGGAACAGCAAACCACGCAACCACTTACGTTTCCATTTGCTTCAATTATCAGGAAATATAAAATTTAATCAGGTTACCTACAGCGTGCTGATGACACTGCAAAGTGTCGCAACGCCCGCTTGTAGTTGCAAGCTTTTGACGTGCTTTTAATTATCGCCATATAATTTTCATTGTTTTAGTGTGTAGTAATTTTTATTGCTGTTTTCTAGGATTAGCAGAACCGGCAAGGGAATCCCGGAGCAACATAGCCCGGTCATCGGCCTCTTCGTCCCCATTGGTCCTGGTGACATTCCTGGTACTCGTCTCGGCAATCGGCTGCTTGTGCAGGTGACGATGCTTTTAAGTTCTGCGATCCCGTTTGAAGTTGAACTTTTTAAAAATACGAAGAACAGCAAGGCGGCGAAAGTCTTCTGCAGAAATCTGATAAACTGATAATCCATCAATCAAGTGCTAGGCAGGTGCAAAACTTCCAGCCACTTCGGCTGACTGATAGTTGTAAAAAGGTTCCATAAAGTGTAAGCAATAAACAGTCGTGTACAGAATGTAAATTAAGATCGATGTGATAATTACGGCGGCGAAGAGGGAGCATCGGCATTAATCAGTGGCTTTAAGTGCGAGTTGTCACTATTAATATTAATTATTGGTTTGATATGCGGTGGCATGATGTATTTAAACAATATGACGCGCAATCAGCTTGTTTAATTAGGCATAATTAATCGTGTAAAATTAATACGGCTCGCAGCCGCACAGCGCGTGGCGGCCGACACACGCCACGAAGTCATCGAAAAATGCGGAGAAGCTTAGCCTGGGAAATTTAAATTTGCGAATTTGGCAACGTCTAAGGATTCGTTTCTACGGCCTGATATTGCTAGTGACGTTTTAATAAATTGCTACGTCACGATTTTCTCGTTTACCGACTTATTTCCCAATCCTGCGACGACAGAGGTTTCCATAACATACGTAATTCCGATATTTAATTTAGTTTTTTCAATTTACTTTGCTAGAATTAATCCTAACTTGAAATTTACATTTTGCCCTCATCTCTACTTAGGAATATTACAATATGAAGTTTCATAAGTTCAGAAGTTCTCATTTATTAATAAAATATGGCTTTGAAATTCTGACTAATAAACCATAAACCATAAATAAATTATTTGTCGACTGAATTTTGTAGAAGTGGGGCTTTTATCAAGAAAAATATATATTATATTATTTAAAAAAAAATAAAAGTTACAATATGGTACCCAAAAAAATTATCTATATATAGCCTCGTACTACAAAGCAATTTAAAAATCTTCAATTAAGATTACTTAATAATAAAAAATGTTTTTTTTTTAATTGTAATCGTTTAGTTACAAATATTTCAATAATTTTCCAAAAATTAATACACCATTTTACTGGGGTTTTATACATCTGTTATGTAATTCGCATATTTATTGAAACACATTTTTATGATATATCTGCTTTATATCTTTTTTGCAAATCTTTATTTAAGTCTTCTTTATTTATGTAAATATTGATGTCATTTACTCTTAAACCAACACTAGTTACCTTTTTACTAAACTTTGTTTTGTTCTGGCAAGCATGATAATACCATTTACATGTGCGAAGCATTTACTATACATTTTATTAAAAATAAACTTTCTGTATATCTGACTTTTGCGTTCTTTGTCATTTGTAACCTTCTTTTCTTTGTTAAAATTGCATAATATCCCAATTCCTTATCTTAATATAATGCTATATTACGAGTGTTACACCAAATTACAATTCACATTAAGATAAGCAATATTTTTTTCATAACCAAGAACTCCACCTAAAGTACCTGGAGAACACTTAAATTTGGGAAATCCAGTAACAGAAAATAATACAAAATTAGATATTTTACTGATTGCGCAAACTAGTTAGATCTCAAACTATTAGAGAATCATTTCTTCAATTTGTTATTTTTAAAGTTTCCTCTAGCTGCTTCCATCAGTTTTCTCTCTATTCTGCTCCTGTTCCGTTCGGTCGTAATTTCGCTTCCTAAAACGATCGGTATTACCTTCATTTTAATAATCTAGTGATATGTCCGAACCATATTACACGTCGTCTTTACGATATTTGTTATATTTAGTTATTTTTACATATTCATTATTACGTAATTGTTTAGCCTTATTTAAGTTTCTTCTTTATTTATTTCTCCATATAGTTCTCTAAGTCACTTTTGTTTCGATTATTCTATTTTTTATTTTAAATCTTTATTGAGGACCCGTCTCATAAGCATACACTATTTTAGACGGATAATTGTTATATAAATTCCTACTTTTGTTCGAATTACGGCTAAATATTCAAAACTATTCATTTATTTGAAACTGTACTGCTTTCATTATTAACGTTTGGAGTGTCTTTAGTTCCAGAGTGAGAAGCACTAGGTTATTAACATGAGCTATGCACCAGTATTTGTGAAATACACCGTGACATTTTTAGATATGTTGCTTTCTCTCATAATTTTTTAAGACAATAATAATAAACCCGATGATAACAGATCTCACTTTCTTAATTTCATGTTAACTATAGAACTGACCATGCATTCTTCCTTCTAGTGTAACTATATAGGTATTTGGTATAATTTAATTCACCTCTGATTAAGTTAATTATTTTTCGTATTTCTTATTGTATTGTATCCTTCATTGCTATTTCTCTATAGTTTCCACACTCAGTATAGTTTACTTTCTTGTAAATATAGCATCAAGTAGCACCCAGTGTATGCGTCATGTATTTGTCCTTTATTCCACGTTAAGTGTACATTTTTTTATTTTAGTTTAATCAGCTCAGCATTGATATTGCTATACATGATTCGATTGCGTGTCTTAATTCTTAACTTATACTAACATTGTGAGGGTTACATTCCTCATATATTACATTGTACATTTATTTGATTTAATACATATATTGCTTGTTTATGAATGTTATGTATTTATTGACATAAGTCCTGTGGCAATCTTCTTTTTAGTCTTTTATGTTTATCTTTTTGACCAAGGTTATACGTCACTCCACTGTCGCATTCATTTATATCATCAAAGAATTTATTGCACTGTTTATTTATGTGATCGAGTAGAGATGCTAAATTTAGTTCTTTATGAATTTGGTCATTCCGCACAAACCATGGCGCATTCACTGAAATTCGAGCAACTTTGTTTTGCAGAACTTGTAATTTTCTGTGGTGTGTATTAGATGTATTTCTCCGTACAGGGCACGCATATGTTAAAATAGGTCTCAGTGTTGTTTTATATATTTATATATTATACTCTACACGCAAATGTGATTTTCGATTTATCAGCGGGTATAGAATACCCAGCCTGACATAGCACTAACTTAGATTTTTGTTCACATGGAAGCCTCATCCTAGTCTGGTGTCTAAGTAGACCCCAAAATATTTGATTTCTGAATCCTTGTTGTTCCACTCAACCTTATTTTGGTTTAATTTTATGATTGGTAAGTTCTTTATTTGTTTTAGGGTAAAGATTTTTGTCTCTGTCTTTGTTAAGTTGATTTTAATTTTCCAGTTGTTAAACCAGTTGTGCATATCATCTAGGGCACTTTGTAGATAGTTTACTGCTACTTGGAGGTTTTCACTTTGTGTTAAGATAACAGTGTCATCCACGAACAGAGCCAAGGTAATATTGTTAGTTGTTTGCAAGTCGTGCATGTAAATATTGAACAAGAGTGGTCCCAGTATACTACCTTGCGGTCCTCCCGCCAATATTGGTCTTTTATTTGATATGACAGTATTCATTCTCACCGAGAATGGAAAGTATCCTATTCGAAGGCAGGCGTTAAATATATTTGTTAGGAAGGCCAATGATTTTTTGGTGAGCTGTTTTAATATAGTATTTGTTATTTGATTTGGACCTGGCGATTTTTTGTTGGGTATTTTTAAAATAAATTTCTGAATTTCTGCTGGCGAAGTTGGTTCTATCTCTATGTGGTGTTAACTAATGTTTGTTTCAATTACTTCTTGTTTCTGGTTTTGTACAGTGTTTGCATCATTGGGTGCAAATACTTTTTCAAAGTGTGATGCTAGAAGATTAGTTTTGTCTTCGTCAGTTGCATATGACTTGGTGAGTGAGCTGATTATAAAACGTTTTAAGATGTGGTGGTCTGGCCATTCACGTCTGGTTCTGTTCTTTAGTTTAATTAAGTTGCCTATTTCGATTGGATTTTTTGCTTCCAAAGTGTTAGTGCTGGTTGTACACTTATTTTCACTGCTTGAGTATACTGGTTGACTGCCTCATCAATATCGCTAGTGGAATGAATTGGTCCAAAGTTTTTGATATTTTTGTCAAGCTCTCGTTGAAACATATTCCAGTTTATTTTGCCTTCAATTAATTTTGATAATAGGAGTGTTTGCAGTAGTTCGTTATAGAAGGAGAGTGTTACGGGTAGCTGATCTGAATCAAGTTCATTCAAAACTGTTTGGTAGATAAGTGTTTGAAGGTTTTTTAAATAAAACGACATCTAAGATATCCGCTTTATAATCTGTTCTATAGGGGTAGTAAGTATATTCTTTAGGGGCTTATATTTGTATGTTATGGTTCGTCAGTATTTGATTTAGCCTGGCGCCATTCGGGTTATCAGCTCTACATCCCCAAGAATTTTTGTTTGCAATTTAGATCCCCAATTAGCAATGTTGGTTTATTTGTGCAGAAATTTTTGAAATGTCTTCTTCTATAACCCGTTTATTGGGTTGTCTATAAGCTGCATGAAGTGTGATTTCAGTTTCATTTTTAAATATCAGGTTAACAGCTGCTGTTTCTAGGTTTTCAAGTTTTAGATCCGGTAACTGGTAGTGAGCTAATTTTTGTTTGATTGCAATTGCCACTCCTCCCGATGCTGTCTGCGTTTTTTATCCCTCCTATATACATTGTACCATGGTAACTTGAACATTTCTGTAGAGAGATGTGTCTCGGCGATGCAACCCACGTCAACGTTATGTCTAAACAAGAACTCGATAAATATACTGCGCTGTTTCTTTATGCCATCAGCGTTCCAATTATATTATTATATTACTAATTGTAAATTTTTTATTTGGATCCATAAGAGGAAAGTAATGATATTAGTGTTGTTAGATAAGGCATAATTTTATCCAGGTGTGGTATTAATAGCTCAATTACTTTTGATACAATACTGGTTAAAAGGTCATGTTCTTCATGTTTTGTTTCGTGATTTCCGCTAGGTTTTGCTGGTAGTTTGGGAAAAGATCTGTTGTAGTCTTGTTGTTCATAGGAATTTGATTGTTGGATATTTTGACTTACAGCTACTTTTGTTGCGGCTGGTGAAATCCACGCTCGTACTCTAGTTTGACTTAGATTTGAAGGGTTGTATTGACGGCTAACTTTCTGGTAATAATTGCATCCTTTGAAGTTCGCGGGATGCAGTTCTTTGCAATTCACGCATTGAGGGGGATCAGTAGGTTTTTTTGATCATTTGTTATATTCATGATTATTTGTGCACTTGACGTGGCTCCATTTAGCAATAATGCCATGTATGTCCGTACAGTTGATATTTCTTACATTGGGGAATTTCTTTTGATTTTCTTCTTACTTCCACTTCAATGATACTATACTGGATTTTCTTTGAACTTATAATTTCCTTTGCCATTGCGGTGTCTTCCAGGTCCACCGCGCAAAGCAGTATGGGCTTTCTGTCCTTGTTATAAAGGCGAGTAACTTTAGTTACAGGGTATTTCAGGTTTATTAACTCTTCTGATACTTCCTTATCAGTAATTGAAACCGGAAGGTTTCAGATAATAACTGAAAAATTGTTTTTTTCGGGGTCTTTAAATGTGTGGTAATTTAATTTGTTATCATTATAAAGTTTAGTGATTTTTCTGTAATCCTTAATAGTACTTCAGTTAATTCTGAGTTTATCCCCTTTTTGAGCTGTATCAAATTCTTCTTTAACGTTTTCCTTAAGATCTTTAATAATTTCTTGGGGTTTTATATGTGAAGCGTAGTGTAAAAATATCGGTGAAATTTTTATTTTAGTTTCTTGCGTTGAGGTAGAAGGAATATTTTGTTCGTCGATATGCATTTGTTCTACAGCTGCAGCTGTTACCTTGCTGAATTATGTTTGAAGCGCTCTAAATGTTGTCATTTGATAAGTAATATTTGTTAGCTGCGATTAGTGCGGGGGGATCGAAGTAATACTTTTTATTTAGTATGGTAGGTGGTGAAAGTTCGTTATTATTCCTCTTACCCATTTTGTTTGATTAATACAATCAAAATTTTGTATGTCGTATCTTAAATTCTAGTTTTCTGTATTTTCCACATATAGTGTTATTTCCTTTTTTCTAAATATGCCAAAAATAACTTCTAAATATTCTTCAGGTATTTGTTCTTGATTTCATATTAACTATACCAATTTCACTCTATTGCGATACCATTTTATCTTTTGCTTCTTTGGACTATTTATTACTTTCAAAATTTTGTTACTACCTAGAACTCAACTTATTTCTTTCTTCTATTTGTTGTATTTATTGTTTCTTTTATTTTCGATTTGATACTTTTTCAAAATAACACTTTCATATATGCAATTTTTTAGCTATACCGTACTCCATTCTCTATATTTATCCATACATTTTTTTGACCTATTTTCATGTTTCTTTCTTTATTTTCTCAATGTTTTATAAAAAAATTTAAATTTCCAACCAATAGGTAATATTGTACATTATTCAATTTTGGTTTCATAAATAACAATTTGGTTTTTACATTTTATTTTTATTTCCCTTTGAGTTTGTTAGAACTTTTCCTGATTTATCTAAGTTTGCTATTCTTATCTTATTTTTTCCGGCTTTGTTGTACCTCCCTACAACCCTTTCACATTTAT
Source organism: Sinelater perroti (assembly GCA_036346155.1). Lineage (NCBI taxonomy): Eukaryota > Metazoa > Arthropoda > Insecta > Coleoptera > Elateridae > Sinelater > Sinelater perroti. The sequence continues at coordinate 13,927,355 of JARFIY010000035.1, forward strand.
AATCAAAGTGTTATTTTATCTACTTTATTTATCATTTTCTGACTAATAGTTCCTAATTTTTTTCTAATGTGTTTGCATCCTTTAACATTTGTAGTTGTTTCCCTGTTAAATTATATTTTAAACATATCTCTAATTTCTTCTTCTTATAATAAATTAACAGTATATCGTTTATTTTTAGCATTTCATTTTTTTATTGTTTGTTAGCAGTTTTTATTCTCATTTTATTTTCACCGATAAATGCTGCTATCTTGTAAATGTTTTTTAGATATTTATCATTTATTAATACATGATATATTTGGCCAGTTCTTCGTCCATCTAAGAATACCCTTGTTCCTTATGTATTTATTTGTATTTGAAGAAAATATTGATGCAAATTCTATTACTTTTATGATATTCATATTATTATCTTCGTTTTTTCTGTTTCTCTTTACAGGTTATTTGTTTTTATGTTTTTTCTTGTACAACTTTTGCATTTAAATTGCCTATCTTATTTCTTATAAAACTGATTTTACTGATCTTTATTTTTCTCTTCTGATAGAGCGTAAATAGATATAAATATTATTTTTTCTATATTTACCTGTTATTGTTTTGTTTGCTAAGAATTCCATTACAAAAACTCTTTGTATTCCTATTATCGGAAGTGTAATCATCTAATATTCCAATAAAATACTTTTTGCTGTGTGTCTTAAATTACTGCCATATTAATACCATACTTTTTAATTATATCTGCTAAAATTATTAATATTCTTCCTTATATATCTTTCTGTCGTTAAACTGACCTACCATAAGTTTATTCTTTATCTTTTAGTTTTCGTTTTACTGTTATCCGTATCTATGTAGCATTGTTATCTCTTTAACTTGTTCTTGTTACTCCTAATACTTTCTTTTTCTTTTAAGCTATTCACCGTTATTATCGGCGGTTACGGTTTAGATTGTTATTATTAATGTAATAAACACTATTTTTTATAATTTCACAGTGAATATTTTTACTATAAACTTAGGTACCTCTGCAACATTTTCCTTACTATCGCATCTTTTAATAACTACATTCTTCTCTATCCGATCTTTATATCTCATAGTTTGTAGCTTGTTCCGCCCAGAAAACATAAACAAATATCTACTCTATCCACCTTCAGTGGCATTTTACGGTTTTGCTTCTGAGAAGTAATCTTATTGTACCACAATTTTCAGTGGAGTACAAGCCTCTTTTAATTATTATACTTGAGCAAATTACAGCTCTTGTTTGACTGCTCTTCTAGATATCAAAAGCGCACAACCTAAAAAGAAGAATATGTTGTCTGCTCTATCTACGCTCGGTCCTATTTTTCAGGTAAACCTTTGGAAGACAGCGCCGTATTATTACTAATTACCACTTGTAAATAATTCTTATCGTAGCACGTACAAAAATAAGACCCTTTATTTTGATGAATAGACATTTGCACAACTTACAGTGTTTTGTGATTGCTGTTTCTAATATTAAAGTTCCACTTCTTAATCGCAAAAACACTGTGCAAAAACTACTGTAAAGCCCATATAATTAGTTTAATTTTGTAGAGATTTCTCACATATCCACTACATTGTTATATATCTGGGCATCTTTATATTTCACGAAATGTTTAATAAGATTCAAAAACATTCCTTTTGTAGAGTAATTGATTAGTATAGAAGTCCTAATTGTTTTTAAAAGACGTCAGTCAAAATGTGACTATACTTCCAGATATGAGTAGCGCATGATTATCTCCAACACACATTATTATCAACGTTTCCTTGTAACCCAAAATACAACAATTAATTTAGCTTACATAAAAGTTATTGCTACGTGTCATCGACGCACTTTTATCTGCACTTCATATTTAATGACCAGTGAGACTAAGCCTTTTCTTAAATTTTAAACTATCCCATATTAAAGCTTGTTGATTCAGGTTTTTGACAAATAGTTTGCCTTTATTTTCACAAAATATTACTGACCACCATGTTTTTTTGGTATTTTTGTAGCGTTATAACAAATTTATACTTCTGTACACCTGTTTGAGAACCCATTCAAATTCTTAAACATTATCAACCAGAAAAATTTCTCTATCTTTCCTAAGATATTTCTTAAACTCCAAAGTTGACCAGAACTGTTAAAAGTGGGTTAAAAGTAGCAATAATATTTTTCAGCCTTCCCTTGTCTAAATTCTCTTGTTTGGAGCAACAGTAAGAGTTTCAGTAGCCTTTCTCAACAAATGAAAGTAAGTATTGTGTTAACTCAAAAAAAAGAGAAAACTACTTGAAGTAATTAGACTACTTAAGTACACATCATAAAGCGTACTCTTATAAGATAAACATAATATTATCTATAATTATTTTTGATAAACTATTCTAATAATTTATTTCATTTTACTTTTAGATTCTCATTCATTTTTTATTTTAACAATTATTAAAAAATTTTTATTTTGTTCGAATAACATTTATTTTTTCAAGTCGTTCTTTGATTGCGTCTTCTTCCAAATCGAATACTTTTTATTTCATTCATACATATTCCTTATGTGAAAATTTGTTTCTAGAATTTCTAATCTTTGTTTACTTTGCTTTTGTATTATTGTTTCTTTATTTTTATCTATATTAATTTATAGTTTTTTGTTGCGTTTTAAACATAACTGTAAATAAAATAATAATGCTGATAAGGTCGCTTTTTGTACAAAATTCATTTGTTGTTCAAACTTTGTAAATTTAATTTTTCGTCTAGTTCATTTCCTTAGCTTTATTTACCACCAAAAGAAGTTTTTTTATTTTTTTAATATATTGTTTACTTACTCCTCCATTATTCGCTAAATTAATTAACAAAAAATTACTGTCACAAATTTCTATTGTTACCCCTATTCCATAGACTCCTTAATTACTTTTTATTATCACGATAAGATATTATTCGTATTTTAACACAAAATATTATAGACTATATTTTTATGATTTATATTATTATATTATGCAATTAATCCTAAATTACTGGTGATCTATTCTATAAAAATATTTTATCATTTAAACTTTATTATAGCATATTCAAAGTACACATGAAGGTGAAAAGTCATAATTTATTTCAATTTTAATTTATTTAAAAACACCATGCATATATTCTATAAAGAATGTAGTATATTTAAGAGAAAAGTATAGAATATTAAAAACAAGATTAAATTCAATTTATACTTAAATCAACCGACATTTCAATTTTGATAAAAGAATATAAATGTGATACGTTATGCTAAAAAATATTTTAAGCATTACATTACCTTTAACAAGCTATAATTGTGCTCTAAAAATACAACTTAAGTTAGCTTATTATAAAAAACCTAATGATTTTAATTAAAACTTTCTATGTTATTGTCGAGAAGGTTTTAAGACCGTCTTGGCCAAAATTCAACAAGCTAATATGAGTATATTCGAGACTCTGTACTTTTAAGCCTTACCAGGAAATGTAATTAGACACGAGGGGAGCTTAATGCCTACCTACATTTAACCCCAAACATATTTTGTAATTAACAGTATTTTAAATTGCTGCTCCTGTCTGCTCGGATATTAAATAAAATACGGCAAGCTCAAAAACCTAATTTTTTCATTACGCGGAAAAGCCGGGGACTTAATAATATTGAAAATAAAATCATATTACATAAACTAGTAAGCCCGATCGAGTGAATTTTGTTACAAAATATTTACAATAAAAACCAATTTTAATTTAACTAATTTTTAGTATAATAAACAAGCAAGTTCTTTATATTTGAAAGTACGACTGACAATAAAATTTACATTTTATGATACATATAACAATAAATTATTTTCTAACTCTAACGTTACTGTTTACTGACAATGGTAATTTGCTTGGATAATCTGATGGATTCAGTTAATATATTTTTTGGATGTCATATTTTATTATTCGCTATCTGCGGATACCCAAAAAAGATTTATGTTGAAATAAATGCGGTTTATTCCTTTATATTACCTGTTTCATCCATAAAATCGCAGTAAATCTTTTAGGTTCTCGAAAAGTGCCGGGCTTAACGATCCCATATCGTTTAGTATGAGAACCATATGCAAAACGATGTAGAACGATCGGTTTGCTCCTTTTGGTTTCCTTTTAATCCTGTATAAAGTCGCAGTAAAAACAGCAAAAAACTTGCTTGTGGATTTTCACACAAAGCGTGGAGTGGAGTTGTGAATTGCCGTCCGATCCAATCATCAGCTCCTTGTTAATTTCGTTCGGAACGAATAGATTGTCAAAACATCAATGTGAACTTCTCGCACCCCATTAGCTTTGAAAAATAAAAAGCAAAGCGGGACTATTGAAGTGAACCCTCGGTTGTCTTTAACAAGTGTTCGGAGCAAAATTGGTGGTATCCGCGCAGTGACAGTTACTGCGTGTTTTCCGCACACACCGCCAAATTGTCTCCAGTTAGTGCTTGGAATTTTATTTATAGTGCGCTACACTTTGCAATACACATAAAAAATATTTATGTTATGTACAATTATTAATGTTATTATCATTGCGATATAATAACGCATGCATTTGATTCTGTATTAATAGAAGTCTATTTTGTTATTTATTATAATAGCAGTTGTTAGGTAGACGAGTAGCTGAGGCTTATTGAAAAGAATTAGTTCTCTTTTGTCTGGTTAGTCACCTCATAATATAGGGCGACGTACGGAATTTTCTACTCTGCGTATACCCTCTTTGTGTAAATGGGTGCCCGCAGAAGTAGCGAGAAAAGCAACGCCTCGTTGTAATTTTTTCTGTAGCTGTGTTGTTTAAGTTTTCTCATTTGTTTCACACACATTCCTATTCTGCTGGCACTCATGCACACACCATCCCTTTGTACAGTCACCTACTGCGTATAAATTGTTAACTATGTAATCATCGTTTGAAAAGGTGCCAAATAGAAGTGTAAATTGTAATAGTTTCTACGTAACGCAATAGACTGTAAATAAACTGTATTATTATAGAGCTGTCCGTGATTTCCCCGTCCGCAGGGCCTGTCGGCCAGAATAATGCGTTTAACCCTAGAACAACTATATAACACACGCCGGGTTATTTAAATCAATGCAATCTGCTGAAGAACATTTCATAAATCAGGGTTCCACCCCATCTAACAAAAGGACTGCACCATAAAATACGTGCCCGTGATTTGTGGTCCACTTTCATTACATGACGGTTTTACATGGGTTGGTCTCGATGACTGCAAATCGCGTATGAAGCTGCAAACAAATCGTCGGATATCCTGGCCGGCTCGGTAAGTGCGAACAATTGATTTCACTGCAAATATTCAGGCGTAAAGCCGCGAATGTTATATTAGCCGGAAAATGGCGCGCTGGCTGCGACGGCATTTTCTCCGCTGTAATGTGTGATTTAAAGCCGATGTGACTTGTAATTGCTGCAATCTGGGCCGAAAAGGAGATTTCAAATTTTTCACGGTTTTATAAAAGAGAAATGCTCCGCAAAAGTAAATTTCAGTTTTATCATCAGTGCTAAATGGAATTGTGTTTATCAAATATTACCTCAATACATAAATATTTAACATAAGTATATATTACCGTCTCCAGGCGGTCGCCCGGATAGGTGCAGAATCCACTTGTGTACCTACAAGGCTGATTTACGCAGTGCTGTATCAAATACCTAAGGGCGCCTAATGAACAATGCGGTTGCATACAAACAGTCAGACAAAGGGTGTTGTTATACTTCATTGTTATGTAGATGAATATGGAATATCGTGCGACATATTTTAGTGATATATTGATACCAGACAATTAGCGTATTGTCAGCTAATTTATGCGTAGGGTCGCGGCACACGCTCACGATTTTCGGAAGGCACTTCGTATCACGTGACTGCATTACAGCGAATGAAACAGGCCAAATTCGCGTTTATTGATTCGGCATTCAATTATTCACATTTACATTTGAGCAAAAAAAAAACTAGAACACTGCCATTTTAGTTGTCAGTCAAATTGTTTACGCACCACATAACAACGCGTAATAAAATGAATTAGTAACAAACGTTGGTTTAAATTATTGTTGACATATTAGTGAAAAGTAAATTTTTATCAATTTTTATCATTATTACTATTATTTGTTTCGTGACCAACAGACCTAGTTTATGATTAAAGTGCGAACTATGTCAGACAATTGTAATTTTATTGCATATTAAGAAAACGTCTGACTATTGGACAAGTACTAATGTTAGTTGTAGAATTATGTAGATGTCTGAGTTAAGATCTATAAATTTTATTGCCTTATAGATTTGCTTTTACAACTACTTTAGCCGCTAGGATGCTAGGTATTATTATTGCTTTACCTTGTTTTCATATTTCTTTTATTTTTTCTTTGATACGTGAATATTTTTTTAATTTCCTCAACATGCTTTTATTACAGGCTATGTAAATTAGGTATGCAATTATCCATGCAATATATGGTTTTAATTGTTTTGTTTATTAATGTGATATTTGGTATATTGTGTAAAACTATTCAGTCTATAATGATACAAGGTGCGTTCAAGATCTAAGATCTCAATTTTTTTTTCTCAATAGCGAGAGTAAGTAGAAAGACAAGGTTAATTTTAAAAGACGTAAAAACTATTTCTGAATTTGTAATATAGATGATAGAACCGTACAATGTACCAAGTTGAATTACCGCCATTGCAGTGAGTGTTGTTTTTTATACTCCATATGGCGACATTTAGTGTTCAAGAACAACGTGTAATCATCCGTTTTCTTTTCTTACATGGCAAAACACACATTGAAATTTATGCTGCAAAGGCATTATGGATGTTAAAAATGTACGTTCCTGGATGCGAAAGTTTAAAAAACTCGAGAGTTGAGTGATAATGAACCAAACAACCTCGGTCACAAACCAGCCGGGCCGAAACCGTATTTGCGCAAGCGAAGCAAGTTGTTGTCAAAGACCGTCGAGTAGGTGTGCATGATATCGCCTTTAAACTTAGCATTTCCGTAGGATCTGAATAGCTGATTTTGCACGATAAACTGAAAATGCGGATATTTTCTTCAAAGTGGGTCCCATGATTGCTGATCGACGAACACAAAGATGCGATGGTAGCAATGTCTCAGGACATATAAACACGTAATGCCCCCTTGACTTTCCGACCATGAAGGACTCTCTTCGTAGCCAATTATTTTTCAATCGAACCGTTGTTGCATCAGCGATATTTCAGTGAGCAGCCATGGAATCATGGCAACGACGTTGTAAACAATGTGTACGTCTAGACGGGGATTACGTTGAGAGGTTATTATATAAGTTTCAACTGTCTTGGGTTAGTACTTTTTAAAAAACATTGGATACTTTAGAACTTGAACGCACTTTGTATTTCTGTTTCATTATAATACCAGTAAATTTATTTTTAAGTACTATTTTTAGTTTGTACTTCTCCCATGGTTCGATGCCTTATTGTAGCTTGTATTTCTTTCCTGAGTTCTGTTATTTTATTTTATAATCATGTTGACATAGTAGCTTTCTAGTTTCCTTCCTGTGCTAATTATTGTCTTGATGGTGTATTTTTGGCTTACTAAGTAGTTTTGTTATATCAGCTGCACTGTATGTAAATCGCTGAGTGTGGTTTTATTGCACATTATTTATTTCAAATATTTGTCAATGATTTGGAGCCTATATCTTCTATTACAATAAATGTTTGAATATTTCTAACATTTCATTTTCCTGTAAGATATTTGTCTCACTTCTTACTCCTTTTGCTAAGACAAGGTTGTGTTTTTCAGTTGTTTGTTCTGTGTTTTGCGTTTATTCCATTTTTAATCCATTGTTTGTTCACAGTTTTGTATTATCTCTAAGTTTATAGCGTAATTTCCTTTATTTTTTTGTTTGTCAGTCTTGTTAGTCTTTGTTCTGAGAGGTATAAAAGTTTAAAATATACATCAATAAACAAACTTGTATTTTTTTTCTAAACGCAACATAATGCAACGCATGAGATATGTATTCATCTCACTGCTCCACTGCATGCGTTGCCTTCATTTTCCCGCTTTGGTGATTGTCGTTTGATTCATTTCCAATAATTTGGGTTTGAGTAATTGTCTTTTGAGTTCCTGTATTTTCGGTTGTATCTTCTAGTGTAGAATCTATGGTAAAACCACGCCTGCTTAGTGTCTCCAGAGATGTCTTTGTAATTCCCTGTTTCGAAGATATTCGCATTATTGTTTTCCATTTTTATTATATATATATTATTATATATAAGGTCATTTCATTAATAAATGACAACATTGTCCACTCCTCTCGCGGCTTAAGGTAGTGTAAGCTGGACGTTAGGCTTTGAAGAGCTTGTTACTGTTATTTTTATTATTTTCTAATTTTTCTCAAAAATATTATACTTTTAGGTTTCTATTCCTGAAAGAAAAGCCTTATGAAATCGGTGCGGACGTCTGTTTGTCCGTCCGTCTGTCCGTCCGTCGCGACTTTCAACTCCAGAACTACTGAACTACTTCGAAAGACCTTGGCCTACCGGGTTCTCATTTACGAGATGGCATAGACGAAATGTCCTACAACAATGAAATAAGGGTTTTAGTGCACCCAGCTTCCATTCCTTATAACTTTTGATCAAGGCAACTTCCAAGCTGGAGAATATTTTTTATTTCTGACATCTGTCAAGTTTTATAAGGCTTTTGATCTGTGATAGACAAAGACATAACGTTTTCAGTTTTTAACTAAGAAGGATAAGGCAAATCCAGGTACCAAATATCAGCCTGATCGGAAATCTCGAGACCGGTTTGACCGGAAGAGGCCGCAAATTTTTGTTTATGTATAGAAGCCCCGGAAATCTGTGGAACCGGTGTTCCACGTAAATTATTTTAATAGTTTTATGTATTTCACTGTTTTTGTCATTAAATTCAGGTACTACTAATCACTCTCAGCACAATATATGCTACTGTTTTAATTTAATCTGTATATTGCTTTTTATTCGAATGTAATTTCATAGTATTTGAGAGTTTAATTTATTTTGCTATGCGTATATTGCAATAATTAGAGAAAGATGCATCAAAAAAATATGCTGTTTTATTTGCTTCATCTACAAGAGCGATGTCTGATCTATTATTGTCTTGTCTGATTTTACTGTTATATATTATAATAGTTTATTTTGTATATTTTTCGGAACCGGTCTTGGTGTGTATTTGTAGTATGCCAGTAAGTTTTCTATCACCAACAGAATTTTTGATATGTTATTGATGCACCGAGGTTGTTACGATAAAGTTTGTATAAAAAGTATCTGAAAAAGTTTCGTAAAAATAGATTTATTTGAGATATTGCTACAATACCTTGAAAGTCTTCAAAGTACATTCCTTGAGTGTCGACACACTTTTGACAGCGACTTTTCCACGACTCCAAAGCTTCCTAGTAGGCGGATTTCGCAACGTCCTTAAAGATAAGCTTCTTTGACGACACTTAAACTCCCATGATGGTATCCTTTGAGAGAAGATTTTACTTTTGGGAATAGAAAATAATCTCCTGGTATCAAGTCGGGACTGTGATAATGCTGTGCGCTGTCATCTTATCAATGCCAATTTCAGCACTTTACGCACACGATGCACGTTGTCGTCTGTTCTTGAAGTCGACGACCGTCCAGAGCGAGGTTCATCCTCCACACTCCCTCGACCATCTTTAAAGAGCTTGTGCCACTTAAAAAACGCAGTTTGTGACATGCTTTCATCCTTGAACACTTGGCGAATCATGCCCATCTCCGTACACGATTTCTCCATTCCAACACAAAATGTGCGTGGAGACGGCTAATTGACTTTTGTGCTAAACATAAACTGATAATTACAAACACAGTATTTGAACAAAAGAAGAAGATATACTTGAAAAATTGCCAAAAGATACTAAGCGCTACCAAATAGACTATATTTTAGTCAGACAGAGATTCAAAAGCCAAATAAAAGATAGAAAAAACTACGCAGGGCCAGATATTGACAGTGACCATAATATAGGCATAATGAAATCTAGGATCAATCTAAAGAAATTGAAAAGAAAGAAATGCAGCGTGGAACTTGAAAAACTTAAAAGATGGAACAACGTTTAAGACATTACAAGAGAACATCAAAGAAGAAGTAAATAAATTAAGCAACTCAAGTAATAACATAGAAAATAGTTGGAATAAAATAGAACAAGGCATAATATAAAAGTATAAAGAACGTTTTAGGTATAAATAAATGTAACATAAGAAACAGTGGATGACAAATGACATAATGAAACAGTTAGAAGAACATCGGAAATATAAAAACAGTGACACAGAATAAGGGCGAAGTAAATATAAAGAATTAAGAAATAAGATTCAAAATGAATGGAAAAAAGCTAATTAACAATATATAAAGAACAACTGTGAAAAGATGCAACAAGAAATAAGTGTTGGTAAACTTGATAAAGCATACAAGATAATAATGGAAGCATACTAACCGAAAACAGAGAAAGAGTTAAACGATGGAAGGAATATCTAGAAAATTTATACAATGAAGACGACAGAGGATTATATGAACCGCTGAGTACGCAATATATAGAAGGTAAATATCTATGTATCCTAAGAACGGAATTCGATAAAACGGTAGAAGACCTTAAAAGCAATAAAACCCCAAGAGTAGATAAAATACCTGGAGAGATCATCAAAAATACGGACTTAGAAATACTTAGAGACCACAATTACACAAGATAGCAAATATATAAACGAAATAAATAGTAGGTTAAACATAGCTAAAAGGGTTTTCTACGAGAAGAAACAACTACTTACATCTAATGACCTAACAATAGATACCAGAAAACAATTTGCGAAAAAGTATATATGGAGCCTAGCACTATACGGCTGCAAATTATAGATGTTTGAGATGTGGTGTTACAGAAGAATATTGAAGATCTCATGGACACAAAGAAAAACAGACGAAGAAGTACTAAAAACAATTCAATAAAAAATAAAAATTTGGAATCACATAAAGAAACGGCAAATACAAACAATAGGCCAATTAATGAGAAGAAAAGGACTGCTAAAAATTACAATAGAGGGGAAAATGCCCCTAAAAACCCCAAGAGGAAGGCCACGCCTACAATATATTAAGCAATTAATAACAGACTTGGACAGTGGGTGTTACATAGAAATAAAAAACAAGGCTTTAAAACGACACGTATGGAAAGCTGCGACAAACCAGTTGTTAGACTGACGACCTTGGAAGAGAATATATATATATATATATATATATATATATATATATATATATATATATATATTAATAATTTATTAGAAAAATATTAATTTTATATTTATTTTTATTTATTACATAAGGTAAAGCGTATGTGATATAATATTAAATTTATGCTTTACCAAGCATAACTTACTTTAACGTCCTTACTTATTCGATATAACTTTAAAGTAAATTTTCGCTAACTAAAAAACCAACAAAAATAAAACGGCGTAGAATTGCACCGTTTAAAAGTGGAGCCTAATTAAAAAATCATGCCAAAAGAAAGTAGTTGCGAAAACAAAAAGAATAAGACTGCACGTTGCATTCAAACACAAACAGAAAATTCGAGACCCTCAGGATCTCGGTAGTGCTAAGTGCTGCGAAGTTTTATAAGGATAACAAGGCAAAGTTTAAAAGCATGAAATTTTAATAACTGCATACTGCTATGAACCGGGTGAATTCAGATAGAAGTATGGAGAATTTGACTATTCGTTTAATTAATAGGAAGTACATCAGATAATTAAAATAAAATATTGTTAAAAGTGAGGTTTAATATCTGTTATTTTTATGCACCACAGAAATAACAAATTTTTACTGTTTATTTATTTAAAATAATAATTGCTAATAAAATATTTAATACAATGCAAGCGCGTCATAAAACTTTATAAAGGATGTCTGATAAATTTTCCGAAATGTAAGTTGAAAATTTTATTATTATGCAGAAACAACAAGAATTATGTAACATTACTTTTCAAAATATGATCTGTAAAAGCAATCAAATTGTACCGAAATTTCCACTTTCTTAATATTTTCAAACTGCCTGCAGAAAAGGAAGTAATTTAATGGTCTTGTAGGCAGGTTGTAGCAAAAGCTCAATTGCATCAAGTTTTCGGTATTGCTCTTTGGGTTACATGTGGGGAAACGTTATGTTGTTATATATTGTAAGGGTAAGACAATGTTAGGCCAATGCAACACACATATGTTCTAACTCAGTGAAGGAAAGTTTTGTGATCCCGCGACATTGATTTGGGACAAATTCAAAGTTTACCAAACCTTCGAGATTCACTGCAATTTATGTTTACATCTATCACGTTTAGGTATGTGTCTTGGTGTTTGGCCTGGCAGCTGAGGCGTTTTCTTAACAACTTTGCAATATTTTTAAATCTTATTTAATCCACTGCTATTACTTTTTTATTTTTTTTGCCAGTCCTTTTTAGTCCCCAATCTGACTTTTTAAGGTCTCCTCTCACTTCCTCCTTGGTCTACCCATCTTCTTTGTGGTAACTGTTTGACTTAATAGTACGATCTTCGTTATTCTTTCTTCTGATAGTTTGGTGATGTATCTAAGCCATCGTAAACGGTGCTTTTTTGCAGTATCTGTTATCTGCGATTGTTTGCACATTTTTATAATCACCTAATTCATTTGCCTTTATTTTTTTCCTTCCTTTATCCCTCCCTATATTTTTCGAGTAATTTTTGTTCCTACGTTTTTAGATTTTGTTCTATACCTTTTTCTTATAAAGTCCCATTTTATTTGCAAACTGTAATAATACATTTAGCAAATTAATTGAAAATTACAGCTATGACATGCAAAAGAGTGCTCAGTAGCACTCTTCCATATATAAAAGGTTTTTAGACCTAGTGTGACTGATGGGAAAATGTTCTATACCTTTGAGGACCCATGTCTGATAAACATGTAGTATTTTTGGGCGTATAATTGTATTTACAAATACTTTTTGTATGTCAGCACTTCTGCATTCTTAACACTCATTCTAACCGATACCATGGAAAGCATACAAGAACTTCTTACTAGATTAAATAACACAAACATGGGTATCAAAATAAACGTAGAAAAAACTAAATTCATGTTTTTGAGTAGAAATGAGTATTATGGAGTTGAAATACAGCTCAACAATCAACCAGTTCAACAAGTTCAAAATATTACATATTTGGGAAGTTTGATAAATAATCAGGCTTAGAAATAAAGAACAAAATTACATTTATGCGAGCAAAATTTTCCAGGATGAAGTCTTTTTGTACAAATTTGACCTTGACTTTCATGAAAATTTATCAGTAGCGCGTCGAGTCTCCACCAGCATTAATTATTGCTTGGCATCTCCGAGACATACATCCCACAAGACCAGAAGGGACTCCAAATTGTTTGAATTTGTCCTAAAAGCAATTCCAAATTTCAAGGTCCGATTCTGCGTAGTTACATTTTAATATAAGCCCAAACATTCTCGATGGGATTGGCATTCGGACGACTAAGCCGGCCAATCCAAAATGGCGGAGGCATTTCGCTCCTTCCACGATTTACGCGCTTTAGTCCGATGTTTCGAGTCGTTGTCTTCCTGAAGAGTCTAATCCTCATTCTCTTTTTCAAACCAGCATTTTGCAGTCGGTAATAAAGTTTTACAGTAACTTGATTCAGTTTTTTGGCGGTGAATAGCACCGAAAACCACAAATGTGGACCTTACCGGGTGTTTTACAGTCCGCTGGAGCAATCGTTATTTCGATATTGTCGTTTTATGGTCGAAAATGTTGTTGCCGCAGTCACGGTTCAAGCCCTCTTGCGCCCACGCGAGACGTTTCGCGACGTGTTTTTTAATCACCTAAGGTTTTCGCAAAGTGCTTTGCTATTATGCGTCATTAGCACGCAAATCCCCTCAAGTAGTATCGTAAGATACTTCGATACTTTACAAAGAGTCATGTTAGGATTTTTCGAAAACAAACTAAAATCATTTTCTCGACTTTCTTCGACACTTTGCCAGGACTCACGATTTGGAAAGTCATCGACATTATGTGCTGCCAAATACCGATTCACTCACTTGCTTACAAATTACTGTGATTTTCCAATGTATTTTGCGGCGTCTGTGTGAGTTATTTTCGGAGGTGTGAGCACAAAAACATAGCCTCGTAGCGAAGTGAAAGCGACACTTTTTTGTTTAACTGTCCGAAATTTAGCTAAATCAAATGAACAGCTAATTTCTTTGATAAAACATTAACGACAAAGGCTCCTTCTACATTTACGAAAACAAAGTACAATACTACGATTAACCTATTACAGATAATCAACACCACGTTCTTATCTGAGAATGTAAAATATCAACAATAAACTAATCTTTTTACCGTTATTAAAACTTAAAGTAAATAAATAAAAAAATATATAATCTAAGTGAAATAACTATTATAATTCATAAAAATTGATTCTTAAAAATAAAAATTAATTATACTTTTGTATATCATGTTCAAATTATTTATCACATTTCATCAAAACTTCTAATAGAACCATACACTACAATGTAAAGTTCAATTTTAATTTATGCTTATATTTAAATTATTACAGTTGTTTAATTAAATTATTTATATTTTTAAATAAATTGACGTATAAATGTTATCCCAATTCATATAAATATGAATTTTTTATATAGCATAGTTTCATTTACAATCGTGTAAGCAGCGTCATCCATAAAATAGTCAAAAAGTTGTTTTAATTTACCTACGATTATTTATACAGTGTTGCGTATCAAGACCTAACACAATAGAAGAGGCTACTAACATGAACTTGCGTACTATGCACCACGAAGTAATAACATAGATCTAAGGGCTTCATTTACATAGGATCGCGGAGAATTACTGCGATTGCACTGCAAATTAATGAAAGCACAAGCGTTACTGATATGGTGTATGCCAAGAGACATAAATTTTATCTCTTCCAATGGCGTAATAACTTCAAATATACCATATTACACTAAACCTATCAAGCGCCAACAACGTAGATTTGTTTTATAGGGGACGGGTGCGTAAAAGTTACATCTATGTACATACATAGCGGCACGTTATATCCGAATGAAGTTGCGTTAAGAGGACTGCATGCATTGCACATATATTAATGTAATAAAATTGCAATTACCTGTTAAGTACAATCTTTCTTATACATTAATGTATGAAAAATGTATCTTTTGATACAGAAAGTTATTTCTAAATTATTTTTCAGATATTTATATTTATTTTATAATTTACTGCCGTTTAAATAGAAACAATATCTTATTTTACTTCTGATAAACTTTTACGCAAAAACGATAAAAATAGTTTTTTTTTATTAAAAAAACAACACTGACTATTACTCTAAGAACACAGACTCATTTTGAATAATTTGTCTACTTGTGAAAGCAAAATGATTGTTTTGCTGTTCTGCAATAGGGGTAAATATTTTTTTATATATAATAGTTAAACTCACATTATTCTCGTTATTTTTTTCTTTTTTGGGATTAGAGTATCGTATGACTCCTTGTTCATCTCTGTAAGTATATCGTCTTCTCTTGGAACTTTATTATATTGCAGCGTACTTTAGCGTGTAATAATTACCCCGTCGTTGATCTCAAGAAATTTTTCCTACCCAATAAGTATCTGCTGGTTTTTCATCACGTGAGCCATATTAATTTTTTATAAAATTTCTCTGAAATAATTAATATTTCTTGATTATTTCTGGTCTTTTTTTTAATTGGACTTTTTGACTTTTACATTCTTGTTTTTTCTGTGGCTTATTTTACTTTTTTATATATCTAGCATTGACTAGCAAATTATTATGTTTCCTAGCAAGTTTTTCTTAATATAATATATAGCTTATATTAGAATCCCCTTAACTTAATAATTTATAATGACTAATTTTTTCTTTTTTACTTATTTTCCAAATAATAAATTTATTAAAAATTTTTAAATCAATTCCCACCTTTTGATTTTATAAAAAAGCTCAGTAATATTTTGGTCACTGAAATCAGAATTTTATTTTATAGTAGTTCTGTTAACGTATTAACTGAATGGTACTTCGTTTTCTGATTTTTTATTACTATTTTTTTAATTTGATTTTCAAGCATATAACATTAATAATCCATGCTACGTAGACATTTCTTGAGTTGTTTTATTAGTCATAGAGATGAAGTAAATCATTTCGGAGAGCTTATCTTTGCATATTGTATGTTGAATGCAACCGTGCCCACTTAATTTCTCCTCATTTTTTTCACTATTTAATTTAAGAAAAAAAAATTTAACAATTGTGATTCTAATCCGTAGTTTTCTCCTTATACATTCCAAAAAATAATTCAGTCTCCGGCAGTCAGAATATCTCAAACGGATACTAAGAAGATCTGGATGAGGCCAGACTATCAAGCAAAAGCGATTAAGCTTAAAAGTAGGAATCCCACAATAGTAGCTATCTATATTACTATAGTTAAAAATAAATTAAATAATTTAAAGTGGAATATCATAGGTCCATGTGGCATAAAAAGGAAAAATAATAATCTTAAAAAAAATTAATGCGGGATTAACTTTTTCCTTTAGAAAATAACACTCTATGTTACAAGTCACCACTGTATCTTAGATAGAGTGACATGCATCATCGTACAAATACATCAAAAGATAAAAATTTAGATTTATTATTATTATTTATGTACCATCGTCAAACCTCGAAGACAAAGAGTTAGAAATGTTATACTAATACTGTAATATTATCTAACAATAATATGCCGACGAACCATTTGTTGGAACGTATGATTTAGGAAAAAGTAACCATTTCTTGGAGTGCTGGAAGCTATATGCTTTGAGAAAAGGTTTTAGTAGAAATGAATCTATGTGAGTTCAAATAAATAAACTTGTAAAAAAATTGTCTAAATTTTCTTATCTAATAAGAACATTATTTCCTATGTATCAGCTATCAATTTATTTTACTTCTTCTTTTTCTTTCTAGCCCTCATTCGTCCATTGTTGGACGAAGGCCTCCCCCATTCGTTGCCAATTTTCTTGGTTCTGTGTGCTTCTTCTCCATCCTAGTCCAGCTGATCTCTTAATGTTACCTACCCATCTAAGTTGTGGTCGTCCTCTGCATCTTCTAGCTTCCCATGGCCCCCACAGTTGTATTTTTTTGTTCCATCTTTCATCATTCTGTCTCATAGTGTGACCGCAAAATCTCCATTTAAGTGAGGCTATGTGTGCTGCTACATCTATTATTCTAGTTTTTTGTCTAATCCATTGTATCTTTTTCCTGTCTGTCAATTTTATATTCAGCATCTGGCGTTCCATTGCTCTCTGTGCTTTTATCATTTTGTCCATATTTGACTTTGTTAATGTCCAGGTCTGGGCGCCGTATGTCATTACCGGGAGAACACATTGGTTAAATACTTGACTTCGTAATTTAATCGGTATTTTCTGGTTCTTCAGTACATGCGATGTTTTTCCAAAGGCAGCCCATCCTAATCTAACCCTCCTATTTATTTCTTCCGTCTGGTTTTCTTTATTTATTTTTATTACCTGTCCAAGATATATATATATATATATATATATATATATATATATATATATATATTCATCGACTCTCTCTAAGTTGTTTCCTTCTATTCCAATAAGTATTTCCTCGTTGCTGTTTGACATTATCTTTGTTTTTGACATATTTATTTTCAGTCCTATCTTTTCTGATTCTTTATATAGGTCTATGAATATTTCTCTTATGTCTTGTAGGTTATCCGATATTAACAGTATGTCGTCTGCGAATCTCAAGTTATTTAGTTTTTCACCGTAGATGTTGATTCCTCTGTTTCCCCAGTTCATTTTCTTAAAGATGTCTTCTACCGCCGTAATGAATAGTTTTGGGCTGATCGTATCCCCTTGTCTGACTCCTCGTTCTATAGGGATTGGGTTTGTGTCTTTATGGAGCTCTATTATACAGCCGGCCTTTTCATATATATTGTGTAGTAGGTGTATATATCTGGAGTCGATGCGGCTGTTTTGTAGGCTTCTTTCAATTGCCCATCTTTCTACTGTGTCGAAAGCTTTTTCATAATCGACGGGTATGAGATAGAGTGGTAAATTGTACTCATTAACTTTTTCAATTAATGTTCTAATGGTTAATAGATGATCGTTAGTTGAATACCCACTGCGAAATCCCGCCTGTTCTATTGGTTGGTATTGGTCTAGTTTGTTCTCCAACCTGTTTGTTATTATTTTTGTCGGGAGTTTATATAGCTGTGATAAAAGGGTTATTGTGCAATAATTTTCTAATAGTTTTCGGTCACCTTTTTTGAAAAGTAGTATAATCTTTGCTGTGTCCCATTCTGATGGTATCTGTGCTTGACGTAGGCATTTACTAAACAGTATCTTGAGAGATGTTGTTAATGTTTTTCCTCCTGTTTTTAGCATTTCGATTATTATGTTATCTTTTCCTGGTGCCTTGTTATTTTTGCCTCTTCTTATTGCTTCTTCAATTTCATTATCTTGAATATCTGGTAGTTCTTCTGAATTAAAATTTATAATTTCATTTTTTAATTGTTGCTTTATTTCTGTTGTTGGATGTTTTGTTAATCTATATAAAATTGTATAGAATTCGTTGTTTTTCCGCTACTTCTTTTCCTGCTTCTATTAGTGATGTTGTTATGATATGTATTTATTTCTTCAATACTTTTATCTGCTGACATATTTTTTTGTTGTAATTTATAAGATAACTTTTGTTGGTACTCATAGCTCCTTTCGTGTAGTCGGAAAGTACTATTTTTATGGTGTTTTTTGCTACCATCTTAACTCTTTCCATTTTCGTGTTTATTTTTATATGTCCCCTTACTAGTCGGTGGTCGCTTCCAGTAGAAAATGTGTTTATCAGGGACACATCTGCTACTATTTGTTTATGAGAGGATAGGATGTAAATATTTCATTTTTGGTTGCCCCGTTTGGGGACAACCAAGTCCATTTTCTCTCTGGCCTTTTGTTAAAAAAAGTGTTCATTGCAAACAATTTATTTTGTTCTAGATATTGTATTAACGTGTATCTTCTTTTATTTCTATTCCCTAGTCCAAATTTTCTAATTTTATCTTTTTTTATTTCTAGCTTTTTTTCTATTTTAGCGTTAAGATCTCCTATGATTAAGCTATATCGGGTATTGTCGTCTCTTATCGCCTGCGTGATTTGTTCATAAAATAGTTCTATTGTTTCATCTGGACATGTAGATGTTGGGGCATATACCTGTATAATTTTTAGGTTAAGTTTGTTATTAATTTTAAGTATTAGATATCCCACTCTATTTGATATTGTTCAAGTGCCTCCTTCTGTTATGCTGTCGTCTCCTTTGTAGTATAGGGTTTCTCCAGATGGTAATTCGATCAATTTTTCACCTTTTCTTCGACTTCGCTTATACCTAAAATAGCCCATTTTATTCTTTTTAGTTCTTCCTGTAATTCGTATAATTTTTCATCTTGTAGCATAGATCTTGTATTTCAGATGTCAAAGTGTGTTATATTTCGGTTTAACTGGGTTCTCGTCAGTTTTTTGCCTCCCCAGAATCCTTGAGGCAGGCTGATAATTCAGCGAGAGATTCTGGGCTTGTAGCCCTACCTCCTGGGGTATTTGTGTTTTGTTAACTGACATTTCATTTCTTTTGATGAGCGGGGGGAAATTTGGCGATAAAACACCGCGATCGCAGGGCGTCTTGGTGAGTGAGCTGTGTCCCATTTTTCTCGGGCTTTGGTCGCTGCCGTTGATCTATATAGATTCTTCCGCCACCGTTCCTGTCGATACCTCCCAGCTCTAGGGTATGCGGCTCACTAGTCTTTAGGTACTTCATTAGTAAATAGCTTTAGTGTGCCCCTTGCTAGTTTTGGTCCGCCCAGGGTATTTTATTTACCGGTACCCCCAAATCTGGCGGGCATTCCCCTATCCGCCACCTGGGGAGGCGCCCAATGGGGGATCTAGCAACCCCTCACGGTTTTACATTGGAAGCAATAACCAACAATTCCAAAACCCAAAAGACTCATCCACAAAATATTATAAAAAATAAACGCACAATTTCCAAAACAAAACAAAAGTGTATATAAGACATAATTGAAAAAAATACTACAAATAAGCGAACCAACAGCAAATATAAATAAATTTCTAATAAGCCTTTAACAATTCAAAAAATAACATTAAAAGGAGCAAAAATCAAGCAAAAAACACAAGCAAATTAAGACCAAACCAAATACCTTATTGAAAAAGACAACATACATAATAGAAAATATACGAACAGCTACATCTCCACGAAAAAAAAACGAAAACCCACTAACTATAAAATTCCTCCCTTGCAAATACTCAACTTAATAAAGCAAAAAGTCACCTGCGTAGGGAGTGGCAACGCACTAGAGATCCTGCAACGAAAAATTTGGTTAATAACATCACATAGAATTAAAAGAAAATTGGGTGTGTACAGAATCACAAGCATATTAGCACCTTCGAACCAGGCAACCCCGGACTATAGAAAACCACGAAAAGGATTTTACATCAGGCATAAGAAATTTCCTCAATAACCTCATACAATGCAACTTATAACACTGACAAAGAAAATTGTGGAGCATTCGTCGATCACCTAGAAAAAACATTTACCTATATTAATCATCAAGATCCACGCTTTGCAAACATAGTAGTTAGGCATATAGAAACACACCTTCCACTAACCGGACATAAAATGGATCCAAGGTTACCGAAGAAATTAGTTTTAATAATAAAAATAGTTCCACTAAGCAAAACGCCAGGTGAAGATGAAATATCTAAAATAATCCTTAAGCAACTCCCCGAAAAGCGTTAGCATATTTAGTTACCATATATTTAACACATGTCTAAGATTGGTCTACCTTCCTAACAAATGGAAACGTGCTTTAATTCTTCTCTCGCCAGGAAAAAACAAAAAGCTATTACCAGCTGCAGACATATTAGCCAATTAGCCCCTTATCGAAATTACTTGAAAAAGTAATCAATAATCAGCTAAGTAATGAAATCTAGAGATTGCTACCACCGATCTTCCAGTTTAGGTTTAAAATAGGACATTCTACAAGTCAGAAATTCTAGCGTATTGTAGAAGCAATGGAAATGGGTTACGAAAATAAGCAGTACACAGCATGGATCGCGTATGGATTGAAAGTCTAAAATACAAGCTTACTAATCTTGCCATCCCAGGATACTTGAAAACTATATTATCTTCATATCTAAACAACACAACATTTCCAATTAGAATTCATGCAACAGTACCATCAACAAAGCACATCAGGGCAGGAGTTCCCCAAGGGAGGATCTTAGGTCATTTACTATTTAACATTTTCACCAATGACATTCCTAACACAAAAGTAGACTTAACATTATTCGCAGATAATAGTGCATTATTGACTAAAAACGACAACTTTCTAGATGCAATCGTGCAACTATAACACGCGACAAATAAATTGACAAGAAAGTTTAAAATTATGACAAGTGCACAGCAAAAATATTTACCCGAGAGTTCGCCGGCGTATTTCATTGGTGGTAGAAGTTTCCATATCCCGGAGGTCGTTTGTTGTAAGTCGATTGCGTAAAAAGGAGTACATATTTGCGGACGGAGTAACTCGGTCCGTTTTTTTGTACTTGACTGTGCAAAAAAAAGAAAAATCCTGTTTCAAACCTCGGACGCGACCAGCTAAAAGGCCCACATAGGAAAAGACGCTTGCGATCGACTCCGCAGTAAAGATTGGGGTAATTTGTCCTTTTTTTCGCCCACACCCTACTCTCCTCTTCCTCGATTCCCTCTAATTACAGCCCCAGGAAGCCGATCCCTGCAGCAGAACATCCGCTTCCACGGTAAGTGTCTTCCAGCTTTTTGGCCTTTTGATTGAAATTTCTTTATTTGAAATTAAAAATACGACATAGTCCGCTTAAACCTGAAATTTAATATATATATATATATATATATATATATATATATATATATATATATATATATATATATATATATATATATATATATCTGTGTGTGTGTGTGCGTGCGTGCGTGTGTGTGTATATAACACCCTATTGCTCATGTAATACTACCATGTATAAGAAATAATTTGCTGTTGTGGTATGTCTAGTAAAAAAAATAAAAAACAACTCACTACATCACTTAAAATTGGGCCTTTACGACAAACAGAACATATCTACGACTATTCTTTATTATAAGATTCTCCTTAATTGTGATTTACTTTTTATTTAGTAGCAAATTGTTATTCCTTCAGTTATATATTGATAACAACATTTTGCTTCAGAATGGTACAATCTTTACGATTAATTTATTAGTTGTTCAAAGCTTGTGTTATCTTTGTGTTCTTTGTCAAACAAAACTGCAACATAAAAGGATAAAAAGAGCTAACGCTGTTAAACTCGCAGAATAGGCTCTATAAATATATAAAAAAATTAAAAAAATCTTCTAAATATATCCACCGTAGTTATAGATATAACAACTTAAAAACTTTAGAAAAGCAATTCATTATTCCTGCTTTTGTACAACTAAAAAAGGAGTTTAAACCCATTCTCATATTTATTACTTTTTTGGAACATTATCATAGTTTATATAGTTTATAATTTTTAAAAGTAACTCAAGCAAACCATGTAATTAAAAATCATGTTTTACACAGTACTTTCATACTTCCTTTCGTACATTTTTCTTTATTTTGTTATTTTTTTATTTTATTTTCTCAGAGTATCTAAATTCGAAAAATTAATTTATGATATTTACTTTTTTCTTTGCCATTGTTATAGTTTTATCTTTGCTATTATTAAAATCTGTAGAATTACACATTTTTTCCGATAATGCAATTTTTTCTTTTTTGTTAAAGGGAATACAAATAAGTCTCTGGTGTTTTTTATCAAAAATTGGGCATTTATTGTGAAAAAATGGAATCTTATGTTTTATTCAAAGTATTGTCCATCACTACCCACTACTTTTTCCCATATTTCTGGCAGCATACGGATACCGCGTCGGAAGAACGCTTCATCTTTTGAGGCTATGCACGAATCGGCCCAATTTTTGGTATCTTCATATGATGTGAAGTGCTGCTCAGACAGGCCATTTGCCATCGATTGGAACAAGTGATAATCGGAATGAGTAATGTCTGGTTAATACGGCGGGTGAGGTAGGGCTTCCCAATTGAGTGTTTCCAAGTAGGTTTTGACCAGCGCCGCAACATGTGGAGGAACATTATCATGCAGGAGAATAATTTTGACGTGTCTGAAGTAGTAGTGGGCGCGTTTTTTCTACAGTGATCGGCTCACTCTCATCAATTGTGTTCGGTAGAAAGCCCCACTAATTATTTCGTTCAGTTTGAACAACTCATAATACACGACACCAAGCTAATCCCACCAAATATACAACATGAATTTTTTTCCATAAATATTCGGCTTGCCTGTCGATGATGAAGCATGGCCACGTAGTTTCCATGATTTCCTCTTCTTTGGGTTATCGTTGTTGATCCATTTTTTATCACCAGTGACTATAAGATGCAAAAAATCCTTTCGGTTATGCTTGGCAAGCAGCATTTTACAAGTGCAAAATCGGCATTCAACGTTTTTCAGCTTCAGTTCATATGGAACCCAATTTTCTTGCTTTTGAACCATTCCCAACAATTTTAAACGATGTGAAATTGCCTTTTGAGTCACTCTTAATGTAAGTGCAAGTTCTTCTTGCGTTTGGCAGGGATATTTCTCCAATAATGCTTCCAATTCCGCGTCTTTGTACACTTTTGGCCTTCCGCTACGTTCTTTGTCTTCGACGTCAAACTTACAGTTTTTAAACTTCTCCCACGTAAAACAGTATCACCATATGCCTCTACAAGCAATCGATGCGCTTTAGCTGCAGATTTCTTCAAATTAAAGAAGTAAACTAAAGTTCCCGCAAATCTATGCAAAAAAAGCGCTAGTCAATATATATATAGATATATATATATATATATTAAAAAAATATTATAACACTAAATCTAGTATTTACCATATAGCCACGTTTGTTTAAAGTATACGATTTTTAAATTTACATATGTGGTATTTTACAAACAATTGCCTATTGCCCATTATTATTAAAAATACATAGATTTCTGAACATCCTTTAGCTACCATCATTGAAATAGATAATAAATAAAGTATATGAAAAAAATTTATAAAAATTCTTACTTGTAATTTACGATATTTGAACCGCCTCTGCTGATAACTGGTCATGATCAATGTCACTTTGTCCAGAAACCGAGCGCCCAGGTGGATTCGAGTCTCGCTGGAAACTCATGGATGTATGTAACGTTATAGTACTTGAGGTGCATGTCAGTATACACAATAAGCCCTTGAGGCTGTGGTGTGGACTATACAGCAAGAAAATGTTTTCACTTTTTAGATTCTCCAATCCGACATGATTCGTCAAACTTGTGGCGGGGCCACCGATTCACTTAATTCTATCCTATCACCTTTCATTGCCCAAACAAGGAGCTTGGAGCTGCAATCAACAAAATGTGTCTTCCAAATGTCTCCTCGTTCAAGCACTGCTAACATGCTTACACTATAAACATATCATTCTTTACTCATGTAAATATCTAGAGTTTTCGCATTCCGTTGTTATCTAAAATAAAAACTGAATGTCAGGATGTAGAGTAGATTCAAGGCGATTTGATTGTCTTTAGGGAGAATAGTGTTGAGTTGACACATTACATTAATACAGACGATTAATGTGAAGAATATGAAATAAACATTTAATTACTATTTACTATTTTATCAATTTACACCACTCAAGTTTAAATTTAATTATATAGGTATTATTAACAAAACTCGGATATTTCTATAGCATATAAATTATAATCAATTGTTTTACGGTGAATTATCATCTTATTTTATAAATGTATTATGAAATTAACTTATAATTATATTTTTGTATTTATGAATAGCCCTTATACGTCGTAATGCTTATTCACTGTTGATATAACGTCCAAGTTGCAAGCCTACGTTCTTATTATTAATCGTTAAAGTCTAGAAACTTGAACGTTATTAAACCCTACAAATTGCTTCTCATAACTACAATTGTAAAGTACACAACTAAGGCCCAGCCAGCGGTTGTTAACAGTTAAATGCTAATAAATAAACGTAAACATAAACGTGCTTGATTTTTAAAGATATTACTTTAATAAAGTTACAAAAATATATATATTTAAGACAGTATTGGCAAATTAACTAAACCAAAACGTTATTTTAAAGTGTAACCAAAACGGCTCCCGTATTATGTAAAATTTGATTATGCAAAACCATTCGAGGTTATTCATCCCATTCCACGCTGACGATTCAACGGGATTATTTTGGTATTTATAAAGGAATATCAATTTTTGCTTTTTCAATAATTCATGGAAACCAAAAATATCTGCAGAGGCTAAAGGAAAATCGAGCTCGTATGAAAGGACGCCAGCTCCTAGCTGCGTGATATATAAATATCTGAACTCTTACAACTTTATTAATACCGTAAGCAATCGAGGGAATAAATTTCGTTTGCGGCACGCGGTTTTTATTTATGAAAAAGAAAATCGAATTAGTATGCTCCCGACAAACAACGGGGACGCAATTAAAATTTTAAGCGTCGCACGTTTGGTCTCGCGGGGAAAAGTGCATCTGCATGAATTAATGAAAACTATTAAAGCCAAAACAGCACGACATGTAGGATGGAAAATGACGAGCTGAATTGCTTTTTACTTGTTACGCTATTTCCGGTCCGATTTTTGTGTTTCAGCAGCTCCATTGCACAATTGCACAAAAATCTAATAAAACATTACCGATGGCTGCCTAGCCTGGTGTAAACGTTTAGACAGCCTTTCAGTTTTTAATTTGCTAACTGCCAATTTCACAAATGATAACATTTGCATTTTATGATAGCTAATTTATATTTTAAATATGCGGCAATGTATTTTAGAATTACGATTAAAAAATAAATTAATTTTTGATTTAAAAGTCAGCGTTTAAATAGTCCATTTTAATATTAATCTCTACATATAAACTGAAATTAAAACAAAAAATACAGCTGATTGTTATATCGCATAAGTATAGTACTATGCATATCTCGCTTAAAATTTAATCGGTACTATTTATAACACTGACAAATACAAAATTGTCTTATAATATCCATTCGTCTGCATTTATGAAAAAGCTTTGAACTGAAAATGGTGATCTACAGGACATTTTAAATTTTTGAATTTTGTATTAAAAATTTTTTTAAAAAACAATCACATTATTTATGTCATTAAATTCATTAAAATATAAAACTTTTCAATCTGTAACCATCTTACAACGGTTTTAACAACTGATGTGAACATTTTTTATAAAAAATTTTAGTTTTACTGAAGTAATGTTAAATTAACCATGGGTTAGCTACCTATCGGGCGCGCGCCTGAGGGCGGACAGGTAAAACCCAAGATATCTATTTAGTGTTATTATCACAGTTAACTACTGTGGGAAGTGCGGCTATAAACCTTTTGTAATAACCCAAGAGGCCCTTGGCAGTTTAAAATCTGAAAATGACGGATAGCGACATATTTGAGGTGAAAACCGCTTCGCGGACCAGCTAAGGATTTCAAAAGAGGCACTACAGCCCTTTTAAGTCCAATACTGTGGGTCAATCCGAATAAATTTCTATGCTGGATCTAGGCTAAAGAATCGATGAATACCCCTCTTCGCTGCTAAGTTAATGCTGCTCAAAAGATTATAATACCAACAAGCTGAGACTAATCAAAGGTGTTACGAGAGTCGTGCTAAGGGATAAATGGCACTGTACATAATGTTACTAACGGAGCCTTTGGGGTACCAGACTACCTCCCAGAGTAATCAACCTTACACATTCTTTTCCCCTTGTGAGAATATTATGAATTAAGAAAAAGACATACAGGTCAAAACATAATATCAAATATTTGAGTTGGCTTCTAACTCAGAAACAAGTTTTACTGTTTTGGAAACAATTGAAGCTCAGGTTACTAATCTGCGACTCATGGCAACTTAAGACTTAAAAATATAAAAAAAAACAAGCACCAACTGGGAGAATAGAAAAAGAAACTGTTTAAAGTAGCTTATGATAACTAAAAATATTACGACAGGAACATTGACCGATAAAAAACGCAAAAAAAGATGCCAAGACCAACAAAGTAGAGGAGAGAAAAATGATTAAAAAAGTCCGATCGCACACAAAACTCCGCCACAACAACATAAAAAGATAGGAGCACCCAGATACAGACTATCACATACGTTGAAGCGGCTAGTGGACTTAAAATGACAGTAATTGACAGGCGCTATACTGGGATAACTCTAAACCATAAACAAGCCAACTTAATTTAAAAAAAACTTATCAAGGCAATGGACAATACTCATACTGGGAGTAGCAGTCCTTTGCAATTCAACAGGATAACTCATTGTATATTCTATTGACGAAGCGTTCTTTGACGCCTTGAAGACATTTAAGTTTAATGCTAATTATAGGCTGGACAGGGTTACATTCAGAGATGACGATCCAAGTGCCCTAGGTAAACCTACAACATAGTAAGGCATCTGCGGTCCTTATTGAATTTCAAGGAATGTTTAACATAGTCCTTGTTTACAAACTCTGAGTAAACAGAAGCAAAATTAGAGGTCTATGAGGAAAGTCAGATCCTCAGAAGTTCTAAGATTTGTAATCAAAAAAGTTTTCAAAATACTGCCCTTAAATTTTTTGTCTTCTAGAAACTTAACGGTAGTTAAATTAAGGACGAAAAATAAAGATGGGCTGAAGGAGCTAATGCTTAGATCGGTGTACCTTCCTCACAATGACTCTAGCCTACCACCTGACTATAGACACATCTACTTTAAAATAAGGAATACCAGCCCTAATCAAAGAAACCAATTGTAATCCTCGTAAGAAACTGAAAAGTTTACCCGGCAGGGGTAAAAGAACAAAAATAGTACAGAGCTGGAGATTGTAGCTTTACAATGGCAAGATGATGTAATCTTAGCGCATGAAGATAACTGTCCTTGGGTGAAAAACAATTCCAACAGGAATGTGTCCGGGTTGAATGAAGACCTTGCTCAAATGAGAAAACAGATAATAAAGCGATTTAACACAACAAAGTATTCTATAAAATGGGATAATTATAAAAAGACCTCAACTAAATATAACAAGGCTCTAAAGAAATCCAAGAGAAATACGTGGTGGGAGAACTATGCGAAAGTGTAAACTACTCAAAAAGGGGCCAGATTCTACTTAATACTCTTAAAGGAAGACAGAAGAATACATCAACAATAGAAAAAAAATAATGGGAAATTTATTCAGAAAACACGTTCCAGAGTTGCAAATTACTAATATATTACCGAAAGACTGTGAAAATTCAAAAATGTAACCCCCAAAGTGAGGATCTAAAGATAATTTGCAGGAGGCAAAAAAAGTGATAGATGTAGACAAAATAAAATAAGCAATTTACTCATCCCAACCTTATAAATCGCGGAGAACTGAAAGCATTTATCTTACTTTGTTGCAGAAATGAAGTGATCTTCTATTCCATATGATGTGCGATATACTTAGGGCAAGTCTTGCTCGAGTATATATATATCAAGAACCCGAAGACTAACTATAGTTACTTTTGTACCAAAACCTGGGAAAATAGAACAGACTAGGCCTGAGGTTCTAAGACCAATTAATTTGATGTCTCTTATTAAAAATTCTAGAAAAACTACTTGACAGGCATCTCAGAGCTGGTATATTAGTCACTCGACTTCTACATCAAGACCACTATGCATATACAACAGGAGTATCTAGATAAACAACACTGCATCTATTTGTTACCAAAGTGAAGAATGTTGCAAAAAACAAACATGTAATTTTAGCCGCCTTTTTAAATATTGAAGGAGTATATATTAATAATACACATACAGGTGGATAAACTGTAATCTCAAAGAAAAATTAGTATATGTGTTCCTGATGGGTGAAAAAATGATGGCTCGGGTTGCGACAAGGAAAGAATTCTTTTTTTTACTGTGTAATCTTGTAATAGGCGAGATATTAAAGATAGTGAAAAAGAACGAATGTAGAAGATTGGGATAGGCAGATGATTTAGTTATACTAGCCCAAGGATAATTTAACAATACAGTTAGAGGGCGTATGCAAAGAGTTCTAAACCTGGCTACAGATTGTGTAGATGCAAAGAGACTACAATATAAATCCCATAAAATCTACCATAGAAACTTTACGGGATTGTGACAACGAGATCTAGAAATAAAGTTATCGGATAAGAGATACATTATTTTGGAATTATTTTAGACTCAAAGCTCATCTGAAATACATTCAAAAAATTAAAAGAAATGTGGAAGCAACACTATTGTTAGCCAGGAAAGCTCATAGAAAAACATGCAATCTAAAATTACCACGGTGGTCAAACCTATGATAATATATATGATGGAGAAAGATGGAAAAATCTTCATAAAAGGGCTATCTAGGAAATGAACAGAAGAATTATTAGTACAAAGCAGAAATTAGTTACAAACCACTATAAGTCTCCTCAAAGGACATTGTTTTTTTAGAAAACATCTTAATAAAATACGGTTTTACAATAGAGCCCTAAGCTGTATGTAATGCGACAGGAAACCGGAGTGCAAGTGTGAGTCTAATTCATAGGAGGCAAAATATTGGAAAAGTTTTAACTGCACCCGTCAGAAATGGCTTGAAACTCAATATTGGGGTGTCTTTTTGGACGAACTATTCTCTCTAAAACTGCCCATAATTTATAGTCTAATGGATTAAGATCTAGGCTACCAAAAGGCTAAACCTTTACTGTTAGAAAATGAATAACATTGTTGCTCAGTCAAGTTTGAGTTGACCATGTTTTTGTGTGCAGGTGAGAGAATTTTGCTAAAAGATCCAAGGCTCACCTGGAAAAAGCGTGTGACTCAAAAGTTTCACTACATCTTCCAAAATGTTCTTTTGATACATAACGGCCAAAATTTTAATTCCCTTTTCACAAAAATGAATATCGCTCACTCCATCATAACAGACTCCTTATAAATCCATTACAGCTGCTAGGAGGTGATGGCCTCGCTAAACCCTCGTTACTACCTGAGATACTTATTTGAACAACCTAGCGTATACCCTGACACTTTCTTTGTTGGAAGATCCCTCCACATTTTTTCACCCGTATTTCCTGTATTCATCATGCGTCTACTCAATCAACAACCCCCTTGCTTTTTCCCTATTATTTTTTAAAGTATCTGTCAGTAAATATACCGTATGTCTTTTGTAAGCAGCTAGTCCTGCTTTAGGCACTTACGGCTTTTACTGCCTGAACAGTCCAAACTAAACGTGGTTTCTCAGGTCTTGAACAATCCTTATGCATTTAAGTAATTATACTTATGTTCTAGGTAATTATTGTAGACTTTTTTTAAGTTATTTTATCTAAACTCAAAATACCTTCATGTCTTTTAATTCATTTTAAATTTTTTCTAGAGCAATGTCGCTATTTGGAAGTATATTCTGTGAAATTCTAAAAATACATTTATTTGCTTTATACGTGGGTTGCACAATATTTATTGTAAACTGACAACCCTACGTGTGCTAGGTGCAATCTGTCGTTTGCATCATAGAATTTGACGGAATACGTACTAAGAACGTTTTGTCATACGGACGCTGGAAATGGAATTAACTCGTGAACATTTTCGTGCGATGATTTTTTACGACTTTCGACGTGGTTCATGTCAATAACAGCACGTCAATCAATTCACTTTAACTTTTGGTGATGAAACATCACACAGAAATATTTTACATCGTTGGTTCAATAAATTTCATCGTGGTCGTAGTCGTAGTTTGCTAGTAAATTAATTTAAAGAATGCCGTCCAAAATCGGCTGCTGTGCCAGCACACATCGATGCCGCGAGCGAACTGATAAAACAAGATCGTCATGTGACTTATCGTGAAATTCAGGGATCCTTAGACATTAACATGACTAGCCTACATTCGATGTTGCATAAACATTTAACCATGAAAAAATTATGTACGTGTTCGATTCCGCATAAGTTAACGATCGCTCAAAGAAAATCTGATGTTGATTGATCAAAAAAAATGCTCAAGAAATAAGATTGCCATACTTCAAAAACCGTTTATAATATCGTCATAGGTGATGAATATTAGATTTATGTTTATGAGTCCTAAAGTAGGCAGAAGTACTGTACCCAACAAAAATCGTTCGCACTCGAAGCCCTTCAAAACAAATGGTCGCCTGTTTTTTTTTTTTTAGAAAGGCTATACATGTAGCAACCAAGTTTCAGAAAATCGTAAAATGATCAATTTTTGAATGGTATACAACAGAAGTCTTAGAAGAAATAAAAAAACCAACGCACAACGCCGGATCATTCTCTACCATGACACTGTGACCTCACACATATCGACTGGCTTTTTGAGCACTCAAAACGTCAAATTTTTGGGTCATCCACTGTACAGTCCTGATTTGGTTCCTAACTATATTTTTTTTTTCCACACGAAAAGAACAAACAGTGTAGACAACGATTTTCGACACCGGAAGAGACGATTGGTGCACTCAAAACTCATGTTTTAAAGATACCCGATTCTCTATGAAAAAAATGCTATAAAAATATTGTCCGTCAGGTCTGAAAAACAATAAAAAGTTTTCAACATTAAACGTTTGTGTTTAAAATTTTTTCACATTAGATATCGTGCCCATGTAGTACTTCAGCAATATGTTTAACAAAAAGATGCCCCGTGGTTCATATTATAATCTATAAAGTGTATCACGCGTTCGAGGCCACGCCGAAATACACGAACGATCGTTGCTATATATTTCGTGATGTCAACATAACGTCTACGCCCATTAGGGCGATGCACCAGAGTGAGACGGAATTCGTGATGGGCAAATAACATTATAGCAGGCATTGTCAAAATTCGCTAGCCAACAGCTGCCGCAGCGAACGGATTCCCATCAGATACCATTATTATATTTTTAACTTTTAACTCTCGAAACTAACTGAAAAAATAGTTGTAGAAATGAAATTTTTTCCATGCGGCTGATTTCGGATCCTCTTTCCATTATGGAACAAACAAATTGGTTTTATAGCTTTAGGTTTTGAAAATGTACTTTTTTCAGCCACCCAATATCAGATCCATGAAAAATTTATTTACAAAAAAGTGCCCCCTCTTAGGCGTTATAACTTAGTTAAAGAGCCGTTTTTCTATAGCTTGCCGTTTAGAAACTATAAGCGAAAAACTATTATTTGTTTTAATTTGGGATCGTTTTTAGGCAGGAAAACGAGGAGTAAAGGTATGAATTATTAAACGTTTTTGAAACTAATATTTGTAGTTCTCCAGTCGCCATCTGACAAAATAAATTTTGCCTTAGATTGAGCCGTTAAATAGACATCCGTTTTAATTAAATTTTGCGGGAAGAAACTGCACTAAAGAATTTACAAAATCACAAAAACTCCCAGAGAATTTATTTCTGGGCGTCTAGCCAAGCAAACAAATTGTAGGCTGTTTTTGGAACACGTTTCCAGCGCATCCCGTACTTTTTTGCGGTCAAACCAATAACGCCGTTTTAGTAGAATTGAATCGATCTAAATAGTACTGTTAACTAAATTTCGTTATTTGTTGTCATTTCTAAGATCTCAAAATAAATTTTCAACTTTAACCACCCTTTTGATCATAAAGGAATTGGTGTAGCTCATTCACTAAGTTTATTTTCTTCGACATAACCGAACTATAGAGCCATGGCAGTCGGATGATCGTAATTACTTTACAAGTAAATTAGAAAGAACAAAAGAGGTATATCAACTAAAAAATCTTACAGGTTTCAGAAAAAAGTATAATACGACAAAACACCTTTATACAATTAAACAACAGTTTGAAAACCAATTGAGTAAATAAGGCTTTAACAATTGAAGGTTTTTTGATGAGATTATGATTTTGTATGACAGAGAGAGAAGTAAAAAAATGCTTAAGAAACTACAAATAAAAGCAAGAAAAGTGAGTTAAAAGTGAACTTTACAAAAACCAAATCATCGTCATCATCATATATGTAGACTATTGATGAAAGATGGTGTAACAAAGTGCTACATAAAAGTCATCAGGGGGCAGCAGTAGTAACAATTGCTCCAGAAAGTTCGTAACACTTGCATTCTCTACAGCAGTCAAGCGTTGCCGGCTGGATTTTATAGTAAACAATAATTTATAAAAAATTTATAAAAATAAAAAGATTGCTTATAAAAGTGCATGAGATTTTAGTTTTTCTAAATTTAACTAATTTTCCGATTGAACTATCAAAGCTGTTTAAATTGATAACATGTTAGACTCCTCACACATTCGAGAACACAAAACCCTTTCTGCTGCATTGTGTCATCTTCCAAACTGGCTCCGCGCTGCCACTTGGATGTACCTATAAAACAAATTTTATAGTCTACATTTAAAACTTTGACATTTAATTTTATATATATAATGCTCCCTGTGATGTATATATTTGTAAAACCCGACGATTTTTTTATACTATGACTATCTTATATAACATATAATATTCAGTTTTAAAACATGTTTACTTTTATTTCCATTTACAGCATACAACGATTACATGGCGCTATCGCCGTTTTATCATATAACAACCAAGTAGATGCATTCTAGACTCGGTCATTATATGACTAGCGGAGTCTGTCCCTATTTGACATCTTCCCTACTTTAGTCATTACAAGCTAATCTATAATTTAGTTGTTTTATAGATAATATTGAATTTTAAAAAAAGCACAAAACAAAACACCGCTCACTTATGGCTTTTATATTAGGAGTACAAAATTAATAATAAACATTTTCTTCTTTTCCTGCACAATTTTACTTGTAAAATTACGATTTATTATATTAATTTAAAACAATCACTAAACAGTTCTTTTCTATTTATTGATTGTTCTTCAAGAGAACATTTCTAACAACTCAATATATGTATGCACCAAACAAATATTGTCAAAGCTGCGAAGCACCTGCCGATATGTAACTAATTTTGTTTAACAGAATACGAAATATAAATATCATTAAAAAACAACCGCATTACAATAAAAAACAATCTCACCAGCCAACAATGTCAAAAAAACTAATAAATTTTAATAAAAAATTTTGAATTTAAATAAATAACAATATTTCTCTAAAACTCATTAAAATGCAAAATGAATGTCTAACACGCAAAACCAAACTAATAATAATATGTGTACAAAATACAAATATTGGTTCTTGTTTTGCATATTTTTTGTTATTTAAATATTCAACAAAATTTTAAAAAATAAAGTAAATGAAATAAATTTACTTTGTTTAATACTGTAGTTAGCTTAATATAATAAAATTTCTCTCTAATTTATTTTCATTATCTTACCATCATAGTAAATATTTTATTATTTAGAAAACGATAATATATCATATATTTAGTATTTCATAATTTTAAAAGATTGTGTTATATACAAAATATCACTAGGGTAATTTTAAAGCTTTAATTTTTTTATTTTCGCTATCTTTGTAATATTAATTAATTCTTGTTTCATTCTTGATTTAGCATATGTAAATGATTAATATATTTATTTTATTGTTCAGAATTAAATACACATTTTTGCTTTAAATTGTTAAACTATTCTCATGCTATTGCAAATTCAAATCAATTTACACATCTACACTGAAACTCGAAAAACAGTTTACTAAAAGCTATTTATTATATTTTTATTTTCTTATGCACCCAATATAAATGCACTAATTATTTGTGTCCCTCTTACTATCAAACCAGGCATTTCTTTAGTAATTTTAAAGTCAATAAAGGTATTTCAACGCAAATTGACGCAGACTTATCTCATTTTGTAAGAAATGTAATGGCAACATAATTTATGCTGGCAATAATAAGACCCGGCACATCATATTTTAGAATGTCCTTGCCAGTAAGTCAGCTGTCGCTCCCTGAATGTCGTAGATTTGATTTCAAAGTGCTTCGATATGTACACAAAAAATAAATCAAGCGAGCATATACAAGCCCATCAATTATGAACCAAACTGAAGATGCACTAGTTGAGGGACCACTATTGTGTGTTACAGCAATCACACTATAGACATATAGCTTTCAAAATCAAAATTTATTGGAACATAACATCAGCCATGCTGGTCTGTAATACGTCGCTTCATTTTAGTTCAGTTAGAAGTTCTTCGTCATCAAACTTATTTACAAGGATGTGTTAAAAATTTGCTTATATCCCGCTGTTGTAATGACTTTATTAAAGAAAATAGCAGAAACTATATACTACTAGGATATCCTACGCGAAACACTGGTATTGCCGAAGATCTTCGGTATATCACAGAAATTTTCACTTAGTAAAATTTTGAGAATTAGCATAACCGAGCAGAAAAACTGTGCCTCGTCCAAAAACCATATTTAGTCGAAAATGTCCAGATTTTCCTAAGCAAATGTCTGAAGTCAAGATTATTATTTTTGCTTAATCGGGCTATTTTAATTTATAAACCATGGAGTAAAGTGCTTCTGGACACCCCTATCAAAAGTCTTACTGGCTTTTTGGAGCACATCAGTAGTCAGTACTTTACATTATGGATAATTTCCTTAGACACTATTGAACGAGCTTCTGAAAGTTGATCCAATAAATTCTGCTTGGTTTAGTTTTTCTTTGACAATGCTAAACTATTAGACTCACTCGACAGATGCTGACTTTTAAACCTCTCTAGGCATTACTGTTCACATAACTTTACCAATTACATTTTCCAATAAGTTGAAAAACAACTGCTGGCTCGTCTATAGCATACAAATAAAGGGTTTCCAATAAAAACGGTGTGATTTAAAAATAAAATAATGTAAAAACTATTTTAGATACAACCAAACTTTTATATTGTTTTGAAAAATAGTCTATTACATTATATTTTGAATAACACATCATTTAAGTGTCCACCTCGACTTCGTGCACACGACCAAATTCAATAAACCTAATTTTCGATGGCTGTGCAATAGCTCGAGTTTAATGTCACAAATTCAGCGTTCAATGTTCAATCTTAATTCATCAAGGGTTTGTGGTTTGTTTGCATAGATTTCAAATAACCCCCCAAAAAGTAATCTAAAGGAGTTAAATCACAATTTTTAGGGGGCCAATTAAAAGTTGCATTTCTTGAAATCATTCTTTCGGCAAGCTTTTCTTGCAATACCTCAATAGTGGCATTAGCAGTGCGTCATGCGGCACCGTTTTGTTGGAACCACAAGTCCTCCAAATCAATTTCATCTAAATTTAGTCACAAAAAAATCTGCTAACATCAATCGTTACCACTCACCAGTCACTACATCTCCTACTTGGTTTTAGAAAAAGAATGATCCGATGACGCCACCATGTCGTAAACCACATCATACAGTGACCTTTAGCGGATACAAGGGGTTCTTGTAAACCTCTTGTAGATTGTTTTCACACCAAAAGCAACAATTTTGTTTGTTAACGTATCCACTTAACCAGAAGTGAGCTTTATCTGAAAAAATAATTTTTTGTCCAAAATTATGATTCAAACTTAAATAATATAACATGTCAGCTGACGGACCTCTACCACATATCACAACAATTAGTCACCAAGCTTCAGGCACATTTCATTTATCATACAACGAACTTAATTCTGTTAAATTGCATTTAATATCTTTGGTTGAGTTATAATTGTTAAAGAAATTCCGGGGTCTGTAGATAGTAGATTTTCTTACTGTTCATACAAAATCTGGCAAAGTTGCTGATATCTTTGTTAATGTAATTATAAAAAATACAGTTGAATTATCCATTTACTGATATTTATTTGTCGTGAAATATTAGCATATTGTAAATTGTATTGGAAAACTAATTATTAAAGCTGTTCAAGTAAAATGCCTAAAATGCCTAAAAATGCTTATCTTGACTATTTTTACTTATAAATGCCTTTTTTGCTTATCACTTTTCTTATAATATAATTGTCTTATCTCCCTAACTTTCTTTCTTTCTTTCTAAACTTATAATTCTATCTCTTCCTAGACGCTTCAATCGATTTCCTTGAAACACCACATTCACAACTATATTTGCTAATTCGGCGCAAAAAATCAGCCTTCTAACTTTAACCGTTTTTCAATTATTTAAATATTTTGATTATTGTATTGTATAGATGTCATATATATACACACAATTAATGTTTTTTAAGTAAACTTTTATTTAAAATATCGCGTTTTGTAATTTAGTAACTTTAATTAATCAATTAGGAAAACTAAGTGAAATAAAGATGCAGAGAAAGAGGGAAGATAGAGCAAGTGAGGAGAGAGAGAGGTAGGTGGAAACAGTTAAAAGAAGAGAGGTACAAAAATAATTAAAATATTAATTTGCTGCGCTATTAAATTAGCACAGTCAAAATGAAACGTTAACCTACTAAAGGAAAAGCCAAACCACTCCAATTAATTTTTTTATTAGACTCTTAAGCTGTTTTTTAGGTTATTTTTATAAAACTTTCTAGCTTTTAGCTTCTTCGCCTTTTTACATGGTATTGTTTAGTCATTTAAAACAATCGATTATTACCCACTCTCGCTTCCTGATAGTTCTATTCTTATTACACTTATTGTAGACTTGTATTTAATATTTTTCTTTTGTGCATTTCACATGTAATAGAACTAAATCAATTAAGTAGTTGTTAAATGTAACATAAAATCTTAAAATTATCTTTGAAAATTTGCTTTTGTTGACTTTTGTGTGTCTGTTAAAAAATTAAGTAGCTTAGCGATTTGCTTATAAGAGAGAATGAAATTTTTTATAAAATGAATTTTACCATAGAAAGTGATGAGAAACATTTTCATTAATAAGGGCGGAATTTAAAATAATAAAAAAGGATATTTACGGCACCATTAATTTTTAAATTTGTAGAAAGGATTATGTTCATTTCAGATACTTATTGGTCCTTTATAATAATAACTAAGATAACTCGTGCTTAAAATATAAATATTTTTGCGAAAATTAGCGATAAAAGTGATTCATCTTTAACATATAAAAATAAATAGTTAAAAGTGTGATAATATTTGTTAAACTATTTAATTTAATTTATAGTAGAAATTTTGATATATCAGTTTCATTCCATTAAGACTTAAATTAAAACTGGAGTAAATGATACTGCATGGATCGAAACGATTTTCTATGGCAAAGTGAAACTACTACTATTTTACACTTATTTACAATAGTATTTCTTTCTTTCTTTCTATCTCTAGTGTTAGCGCCGAAATAGAGGAAAGGTGATATCATCTTGGGAACGTGTGGAAAAACAAGGACTTCCCCGAAATTCTGGCGTCACCGCTCTTGGCTCCTTCCGGAACAAAAAAGATCAGCCTTCTAACTTTAACCGTTTTTGAATTATTTAAATATTTTGATTATTGTCGCAGAAACGACTACCTGGCGTCTAGATCAGGCTTCGTTGACGAAGCCTGCGGGGTCCCATCTGTTTTAGAATAAAAACAAACGTTCTGTTACTGTTGCCAACATTAATCTAGAGAAAAATTAAAAATTACTACAAACGAACGTAAAACGTAAAAATTACCGGAGTGCATTATGAACGAGCGCATAAGCTTTACATTAATTTAACATTACGTATTACGTATTTCTTATGGACGGCTTATACTTACGTCCACCATGAATGGGCGTTAAATTGTTCCTTGTTTCTGATCCAGAGAAAAAGGCGGACTAATTAAAAATTTATACGTTCGCACCTTGCAAAAATTTGAGAGAAGGCGGGTGAAAAATTGTCAGTTTAGAACGCCAAAAATATCTTTTGGCGGGCAACTCCTAGTAACAGTTATAACTGCCTATTTAGTCACAAAATTTGGTTTTTCATAGAATTAATAGCAGCAACAAAAATCTCATCTCTTTATTACTTACGTTAATTACTTGTTCCCGGCAATCTGTTAATCCCTTACCGAGAATTCGACCTAAAAATGTATATCTACTTTAGTATTAATACCTACTTTGTTTGGTGATTTGCATTCACTTTTATTCATTTTTACAAGAAGGTTTGTTTCTGGCACAATGCCGAAAGTGCGTTCTTCTGTCACCGACAAATTAAGTAAATTTGTGCGAAAGTTCGGAAGTGATACTTTTTCAACTGACGGTTCTGTGCTTTTTTGTAAAATCTGTAAGAAACCAGTGAATTTCGAGAAAAAATATTTTGTTACTTAACACACTGAAGGACTCTTCCATAAAAGAGCAATCGAAAAGAAAGTGGCCGCCCCAATAACTCCATGTGTGTCAACATCCAATCTGAGTTTTCCTTTGACTTATGTAAAGCCTTTATGAGTGCTAGAATTCCGTCATAAAAATTACAAAATTACAAAATCCTTCATTGCAGTCATTTTTCGAAAAGCATGTCAAACAAAATTTACCAAATGAATCAACGCTCAGAAAAAATTATCTCGACAGAGGTTACGAATCTACAATGGATGAAAAGCAAGAATATTTACAACATTCTACAAGAAGGTAAGTTGGAAATTGCAAACTTTAGCTTATCTGTATCAATGCGACCTGCTTTGCAGGCACATCGCCAATGTAATTGTTGGACCTTTGGAACCAAATCATGCATCTAAAATTTATTTATTAAATACCGAATCTTTTGAGAAGGTAAATAGCACTACAATCGCACAATTATTTACAACTTTTCTGTCATTACTTTAGCCAGAGAAAATTCTTCATGACAATGTTCTTATGTTCATAAGCAATGCTGCCCCATATATGAAAAAAGCAGGAAATGCTCTAAAATTATTATTTCCACGTATGTTGCATTTGACATGCCTTGTCCATGGGATACATCGGGTAACAGAGAAAATGCGTGAACAATTTTCCGATGTGGATATGTCCATATCTTCAGTAAAAAAGATTTTTCTAAAAACACCATTTAGGATAAGACTTTTTAAAGAAATGGCACCTGACTTAGCTCTACCACCTCAACCAATACTAACGAGATGGGGTACGTAGATTTCAGCTGCAGGTTACTACGCTACCAATTTTACACAAATTAAGGAAATAGAAGTTTAGACGAAGATTCGGCATCATCAATCAAAACAGCCAAAAAACTTTTTCAGAAAAATAGTTTACCGAATGATATGGCCTTTAATTCAACTCATTATGCTGTGATTCCATCAGTTGATTCCATCAATATTGTAAATAATACCATATGAGATATATGTAGTATCTCTCAAGCAATAAGGGTCGCACTATTAAGAAAAAATGTGAAACTGTATTTAATAAAAATCAAGATTTTGAAGTTGTAAAAATTTAGCTTGTATTCTTTCTGGAGACGCAGGTGTAAAAAACGTAAATTACGATGTTCCAGAAATCACGTATTTCACATTTGCTTCAGTAACATCAGTAGATGTAGAAAGATCTTTTTCTCAGCTAAAATATTTATTGTTCGATAGGAGACAATCCTTAACGATAGATAATTTAAGAAAACATTTTATTGTTAGCTGTAATTCTTTGTAAATAATGTTTTTCTTTTACTATTGTATAATTAAAAATGCAGTCTACATGATAAATTGTATAATAAAATCACTGAAACAATAATGCCTATTTAGTTTCTTAAAATGTCTGTTTATTTTAATGGTTTTTAGTGCTTAAACATCCGGCCTTTACTAATTATAGTTTTGATGCTGTTACGCCTACATTTAGCCAAATATTTAATTTGTTACTTTTCTACGCAAATGTGAATGCAAAGAAAATTAATATTACATTTAATCCCTTAACGCACCATAAATTACAGATAACTTTAGCTTTGTTGTCAAGACTAGTCAATAGCACTCGTCATTAGTGCAAGCTATTGCAGTAAATTGTTCTACCCAAATATAACAAATATATAATTCAGATATGATATCAATCAATCCCACTCAATATTTTCACTCCAAAAAATATAATTAGCAACATGAAGATGTTTGACAAAGGATGTTTTCACTTATTTAGTTTCAAAATAAACTAACTCTTATATATTTATCGCTAGAAAATCTTGCAAATTACATGAATAGCCTTTGCGTGCAAGCAGCAGACCGAATAATATTCAACTATTGTTTGACTACCAGCAAATTTCCATTACACTGCGCTGGCCACTAACTTGCAACAAGCAGTTGTTTAACGATTATTAATGCCTGTAGGTGAGTACGCTTGCCTTGTGGAGTCATAGGAAAGCAATTGCTCATTTTGATCTAACAATTCATATCTGAATTTGACGTAAGGAATTATTAAACGCATTGATACGATCGATTCAAGTAATGAGAAATTACTCATTGAAAATAAATAACACCGATGCGCCACTACAAAATTTAATTTTTGTAATATTAATTTTTTTAAAATAAACAGCTATGTGTATTGATTAGTAAAATTTATCTTTTATTCAAATGAATATCTGGGACCAAACGCGTCAACTGCCCCAGCCCTACCGCAGACGACCGCGCGAGCGCCAAACACGACGTTTTCATCTCGTCGTTTCGGCCCCAAAACATTAATAAAAAATTTGGTGTGAACATCACACGACTTGCCTTATCCTATTATTTGGGTAATTCTGGCAAAAATCCTGGGCTACAATTTTTTTCCTTCGGGTTCCTATTTTACCAATTTTTACTTTAAATTCATGTTTATCTCGTAATAACAAATCATTTTTATTCTCATAAATTTTTTATATCTTCAACCGTTTAGATTCGCGACCGCTTTGCGACCGATTTTGCGACCTTGCGACCAAACGGCTCAGCCGATTTTTACCAAACCAACTTTTTTGGTGACCTGTTATAATTCATCCAGAAATGTGAAAAATTGGGTAGGTCAAATTTCTGCCGATTACATTTGAGAACACAGTCTTACGTATTTTTTTCTCAGCTTTCCAATGGTAATAAACATCATATTCATGATTAACAAACCCAAAAACCCTTATTCAGACAGTTTAAACTTGGAACACAAACAAATTTGAGGTTTTTGCCCAAAATCTCTCCAATCCCCAGGATTATGCTCCCCTCCACTTGCATTGGGGCACTTTTTAAACATTATATTCGTTATCAGCGACCCCAAAAATCCTTATATAGACAGTTTAATCTCAAAAAACAAACAACTTTGAGCTGGTTTGCCAAAATCGCCCCCATCCCCAGAAATATGCCCCCAAAGTGCACTTCTAAACACCACTTTCTAAACATCATATTTGTGATCAGTGACCCCAAAAACTCTTATATAGACAGTTTAAACTCAAAAAATAAATAAATTTGAATTATGTTCCCCAAGTGCATCGAGACACTTTATAAGCATTATGTTCGTAATCAGCGACACGTAAAACCTCTGAGTAACGGAAATGAACTTATTTTGGTCAATATTAAGTGAGAATGAAAATATT
The DNA here is from genome assembly GCA_036346155.1 of Sinelater perroti. Lineage (NCBI taxonomy): Eukaryota > Metazoa > Arthropoda > Insecta > Coleoptera > Elateridae > Sinelater > Sinelater perroti. Next base: position 13,969,749 of record JARFIY010000035.1, read on the forward strand.
CTTTAGGGTCTGGAAAAAGCTTATCAAATAAATGCATTTCTTGTGTGCACAAATGCACTTTCGCATTATATAAAAAGAAAAATGTGGTAACATTTTTTTCTGAGACTTTTCCGACTCGAATGCGCCCTGGAACGTCTCGATACGTGTACTTATTAAAAATTTCGAACTTTTTTACTAATTTGTCTCGACTACTATGCCAGGTCACCTGATTTTTTTTGTCAAATCAGAATAAGCAATACCAAATAAACTGAATTCTAAGAATATCAAACTTATTGGAAATCTCTACTGGATTCCAAGAGTACATGTCATGGTATACAATAAACTTTTCTGGGTTTTTTTGACATTAACAAAGAAACAAGTCAAGGATGTATATTTTTTTACTCTGTTAAATTTCTATTTGGAGTACATATTTAAAAAACTCTTCATGAAATTGAAGTTGCGACCGCTTTGAGACCGATTTTGCGACCTTGCGACCAAACGGCTCGGCCGGTTTTTACCAAAAGACCGACCGACCGACCGACCACCACACACACACACACACACACATCCAAATACGTCTCCTTGGCAGCTAAGACACGGTGGTATAGAACAGTAGTGTGCCCTGCAGTCCTGTACGGCTATTTAAGTATTTAAGGAGGAATCAAGGATAACGAAAGAACCTGGAGAAGGCGAACAAATAAAAAAATTATAGAAGTCTATGGGAAAACCCACAATAGTACAAAAAATTAGGGCCTAAAGTGTCAGGTGGTTCAGACACATGGAAAGAATGCAGCCGAATAGAAGAGTGTTACAGATACCAGCCCTTAAGGACAAAAAAGCCATGGGTCTAGAAGGCCTAGACCGCGCGCACACACACACGCCCCCACACACACACACACACACACACACACACACACACACACACACACACACACACACACACACACACACACACACACACACACACACACACACACACACACACACACACACACACACACACACACACACACACACACACACACACACACACACACACACACACACACACACACACACACACACACACACACACACACACACACACACACACACACACACACACACACACACACACACATATATATATATATATATGAATGTGTGAATGAAAGAAAATTATGCGTCGCTATGAATGTACTAACGAGACCGACAACGATTCTCCAAACGTTTTGTTTGTAGTAAATCAAAAAGCATCTTTCTACAAAGCAACACGCTTTTTAAAATATAATAATTAAACTAAACTAAAATTTAAATGCAAAATTATATTCATTCTTTTAAAAAACGTAAAAATATATCTTGTTTAATAAATATACTAAATACTGTGTACCATGTATGTAAACTTACATTATTTTTTGTGGTATGTATGTAACAATATATCCTCGATATACATATATATTTTTCTCTTTCTTATTTCCATGTCACGTTGGTCGATGTAGCCACAATTTGTAGGTTAGGAATTCTAACTAACAACAACATTCAATAAATTCTTCAGCTAATGGAAACTGAAAGTGATACGCTTTGTAATCTAGCAAATATTCCAGCAGAGCCACCAGAAACTAGGAGCATTTGTGCAAAATGCGAGTAAGTAAATTATTTTCAACAAGTTAAAATCTAAGGTACAAAATCTTAGGAGACCGTCCACAGTCTGCTGGTGCTCAGCGCTGCCTGCGAAGCCGCTTAACCCAAAAAGCAGAATTATTTTGCTCCAACACCCTGCAGAAGAGAAGCGCTGCCTCCGCACAGCACCCATGCTTTCTCTTGGACTAGCCGAAGGAAAGTGCCTTATATATAGAGGAAAACATTTCCGATCGAGGATCGAGCAACTAGAAGAAATATGCAGTTTACCTAATACTCTACTTTTATACCCTAGTGCGAATGCTGAAAATATCGATGATGTTGCTAGTAGTTGCAAATATGATGGTTATAATTTAATCATCATTGACGGAACCTGGCCTCAGGCTAAAGCAATCTACACAAGTAATCAGTTTTTAAAGGAAATTAAACCTGTTAAGCTGATTCATAGTAGGATAAGTAATTATACAATTCGAACGCAGCCAAGCGATGGTTGCCTTAGCACATTGGAGGCAGCAGCAGAAGCTTTAGCAGTGTTGGAAAATGATAACAGTTACTGGGATGAACTTGTGAAACCTCTGCAATGTTGTGCGATTTTCAGTTGCAAAATGGTGCAGTCAGCCACCAGAGTAAGGAGTTTAGAATTAAAAACAACACTTATCCTAAATTAATAGGTAAAAGATTAAATCGAGTGTTGCGAAATGCTAAAGAAATGAGAGAAGTTTCTTGATATTTGTTTTATACATTAGTTTATTTTTAAATGTGGTATACATGAATTCAACATTTCATTATCTGGTTTATTGGAATGAAGTTCTGTTGAAGATGATTTTAATAACACAACTAAAAAGCTCAGTATTAATAGAGCCCAATTTTACTTTATGTTAATTTTTATTTTTACTATTGCATTAGTTTTATATATATTATAACCAGCAAAAAATTAAATTTTACTTGATTATTGGTATTAAACTTACATTTGGGAGTTTTCAAAAATACGATGCTGCAAGTACTGCTAATAATAGTAAATACAATTATTATTTTTATTAACCACCAATCTGTTACAATCAGTTTATTTTTGTTTTCATTTTTTATCATATGCTAATTGCTGATATTGTTTTAAATTATTAAATTATACCTATAGGATACTGTCTAGACTTTCTTTATCCTGTAGTATGTCGTGGCACGTTTTACTTATCGTCTTCCATCATATAATTGCAAATGTTATCGGGATTGATAAGGGCCCGTATTCTATTTTTCACTTTTTGCCTGTGCACGTCCCACTTCATGCAACGAAATATCACATGTTTGGCGTCTTCTTTTGCTCCACAGTATCTATACCTGTTGTCTTCTGCTCTGTGAAAGCAGTGTAGATACGCTCTGAAGTTGCCGTGATCGCTTAATATTTGCGTAGTGTAGTAGATCAGCTGTCCAAAGATCTGATTGTACCATGGCTGGATTTGAGGTACGAGCCTTCTTGTCCAGTGTTCTTGCCACTCTGTAATCATGTGTTTTTCGTTTCTTTTTTTTTTTGTTTCACTATTTGCCCCGTAATTCTGGGCTCTAAGAGTGGCTACAAGGTCTAATGGTGGTATGGCAGTTATTACTTGTAGAGCAGCTGAGGATACCATCCGATATGTGCTACATACCCTTATTAGAAGCGGCCTTTGTGCTTTTATTAGGGTGTTTGCGTTTCTGCTAGTCCTTAGTCCTTCTGTCCATACCGGTGCAGCATATAAAATTATTGAAGTGGCCACCGAGTTTAATATTTTCCTTTTATGCGCGGCATTAGCCTGGCTAGGCTGTTTGCCGTCGATTCGGCCTTGGTAACCGCCTTATGTATATGCTTAGTTCAGGACAGATGTCTATCCAGGACTACTCCCAAATACTTGATGTCTCCTTTTATTGGGTTCTTTATGCCCATAAAGCTTATGTCATTCATTTTGATCAACCTTCTGCCTGTTAACATTAATCGCTTCAATCTTTTCTATAGTGAGTTCAAGATTGTGGTTGGTCATCCAGTTGGCCACTAGTGTTGTTATAGTATTTGTTTTTAGCGTCAGGTTGTCATTAGTTTTGTCAGTAATCAGGGGTACTAAGTCGTCTGCAAAGGCAATAAAGTTAACTGTAGTATGGAATGAACAGACAGTTCCACAACACCGGGCCTAGTACTGATCCCTGGGGCACCCCACAGGATATTTGTAGGTTTATATCCTTATATTGTATACGTCTGTTTTCTAGGTAGTTTTTTATAATATCTACTAGAGTTTTTGATATTTTCATTTCTTTGAGGCTTCTAACTCTGAAGTCCCATCCCGCCGAGTTGAACGCATTTTTAACGTCGAAGGTAACTGCGAGGCATAGTTCCTTTGCCTCCAGTTACCCTCTCTTGCTTTCTGGGCGTGTGTAACTAGATCTTTAATAGCCTGTATAGTTGACCAGCCTTGGTGGAAACCGAACTGGCTGTCTGCTAGCTCTCCGTTGGTCTCAAGTTTGTGGTTTAATTGTTTCAGAATATGTTCATATAGTTTGGACAGAGTACTTATGAACAGTGTTTCCAGGTGTCGAGAATTTTATTAGCCTGGACGTCCTTTGTACACATGTCTGCTTCTACGCTAAATGCTAACAGTACTGTTCTCAATTCCTAAACATTTACATACTTAATATTTAAATTTGTACATTTGGAAAACATAATAAATTAAGCATAGTGGAAAACTATTGACGCCCAATTATTTGTATTAATTTACTAAATGCTTTATTCGTTGTTGTGTTATATTTTTTCAAGCAGATTATGCTACAACATTGAATAAATCAAATTCAAACAGTTTATATTGACAGTAATTTGAGCAGAAGAAAGATTTTCCAATAATTCAGTATAAGATAATCGGACAAGAAACAATGTGCCCATATTTTTCTAATTTATAAGCTGAAGGATTTATTTACCTATTGGCATTTTAACTTTGCCATTTTTTATAATTGGAAGCAGTACCATTAGCATTTAGCGTAGAAGCAGACATGCGTACAAGGCACGTCCATGGTAATAAAATTCTCAACGCCTGGAAACACTGCTTATGAGACATATCGGTCTGTATTTTGCCTCCATAGCATTACCAGGTTTTGGTATCAGTACTAGGTTTGCTATTTTCCATTTGCTAGGAAAAGCTTTTGTTTTCCATAATCTTTTGAACGTATTTAGAAACGTTTGAGGACTAGCCTCTACAGCTACTTTGACTATCTCTGGTGGGATACCGTCTGGCCCTGTAGCCTTTTTATTCTTTAACGATCTTGATGCGTTAGTCAATTCGCTTCGGGTGATTACTCTGTCGTTGCCCGGGCCTTCATCATATTTCATGTATTGATTTTCTTAGTTGGGAAGAGCGTCTTTAGTATGTTGTTGATTTTGTCGGGGTTGGTGGGGGGAAAAGTTTTCTGCCGAATTTTCTTGTTACAATTTTTTAACCATCTCCCCAAACATTGCAATCAACTTCGCCTAAAATTGCTTGCCATCTTGCATTTTTTTCTTTTTTTATCTTGTCCCGATATTCTTTACGTTTCTTTTTGTATGTGTTGAATTTCTCCTCACTATTGTCGGTTTTTGCTCTACACTTGCAACTCGTCCATACCCTTCTCGCCTTGATGCATGTGTTTCGTAAAGTTTTAATTTTGTTTGTCCACCAGTATGCGGGTTTCTTCTTCGCTACAAAGGTGGAATGAGACTTTGTGCATTCGCATTTGTGTTTATAATCATTTTTGTCATGTCAAGGGTGCGTAATGCTACTGAATTTAGTCTTTAGATTGTTGTATAGTATTCCTTTCATCTCAGATTTGTAGTGCCATTTCTTGAAATAGTTTGTCTTAATTGTGCTTTCCTCCTTTAGCTGAAAGAAGATGGCCCAGTGATCACTCAGCGTCTCTTCTTCCAGCACTTTCCAGTTGTTGATGTGCTGTAGTATATTTATGCTCGTGAAAGTTAGGTCTATTATGGAGCTTGCATTTTTTCTTGCAAAAGTAGGTTTGTTGCCTGTGTTAACGGGATGGATGTCATTATGGGCTGCCCATTCGACCAAATGCCTGCCTTTTTCGTCCTGGGTCGCTGATCCCCACATGTAACTTTTACCATTAAAATCCCCTCCTATAACGATTTTTGCGCTCGGGTTTGTTTGTCTGATGTCATTTATAATATCAGTCATATTGCCCAAATCTCTTTCGTAGGCGTCAATGTTGGTGTTGGGTGAAAGGTAGCAGGACATTATGTAATATACCCCCACTTGACCCCAAACTATGCCTTCGCCTACGCCCAGCTTATTGATCTGTTCCTTTGTGGCTATAATAGCTGCATCACCACGAGTGTCCGTATGCTACTTAGCAGATCTTACAACAGACTTTTTGTTTGGTTCTGATATTAAGATGACATCGGCGTCCATTATGGTTGCCAGGTGGCATACAGGGATTACCCAGGATGTTCCTACTACACAGAATCTACATTTTTAAATGTTTCAATCAAGTTCATCGAATTTATTTCAAATGGACTATATGTGTCACTTTACTATGCTCAATTGAAGAGTTATGGCAGATATTCTCTGACAGAGAAATTTTAATTTATAATACGCTGTTACCTTAATGCGAATCCGGGTTTTAATGTCTTTGTTAGATTCAAAAGATTTACAATACTTCTAAATTTTGAAACTGATGTTATTGTTATTTGTTATTAAAGCATTATCTTGCCGAGGTCTGTTTATGACTAATAAATTTTGTTTTTTTGTCATTTATTTACAGCTTGTCCGCCCTTCACATACTATTTAAGTCTACCAATAAGAATTTGTAGCTTATGTAAAGAGTTTATCGGTATAGTGATGCTATTCACATATCTAATGTTAAAATGAGTACCATTGACTTTGATTCCAATTTTTGTTAAAAAAAAAACATTAAAAAATTCTCTCAATGCATATGTTAAACAGTAATGAATAGGGGATATAATTTTGTTATAATCTCATCTAAACTTAAAAAAATCACCTTTAAAACGTTACTTGTTCAAATGTTAGTTGTCTGGTTCCAATAGAGGTCCTGTGTAACTAATTTCTTTGATTTGTATTCTGATTTCTTATAAGAGGTTTGTATCTGACTATGTCAAAAGCACATGAAATTAATGACACATATGTACCTCTCTCCTTTAAAATTAGCAGTTTCTGTCTCAGAATTTTCATACAAAAAAGAGGCTCTTTTATACCTAGCCATTTTTAAAACTAAATTGTGTTTTCCAACTCGTGTATTCTAACTTACATTGCTTGTAGAAACACCTTCAGTGCATAGCTCATGAGATTTATTAGTCTATAGTCTTCATAATTTTTGGTACAACTCTTTTTGGAATTGTTATGAAGGTTGATTTTAACAATTGTAGAGATTGTGTCTGTATCAGATTTTTTTATATATTAAATATCAAATGCTGTCCAGTCATCATACAAACGCCTTTGGCAGTCTTGTAGTACATTCTCCTTCTATATTAACAAGTTAGACTAGCCATCTGGGGTATGCCCAACATGGCTCATAGTACCGCATGAAATGTGTGTTTAGAAACAGGCTAATAATAGCCTATAATCAGAAGATGAAAATATTTTATTAAATAGAAATGTAAGTTGTACAGAGTTAATTAATTTTAGTACACTGTCTTACATCATCTTTTTCATGAGCTTTGACATTTTCATGTTATTTTATTTATTACATTTATTGTAAGAATTTATGACCCAACTATTTACTTCAAGTCTGTATGAGTGCACACTTTTGTTTTTATTCTTAAAGATATTTTCTGCTTATTTTTTCAAAATGTTAATAAGTTCTTCAAAATCTGTGATAACTTTTTCTTCTTCATTTCTAAACATGTTAGTGTTGTTTTTTTTTTTGAAAATGCGTCTGATCATTTTGACCTATTTATGAAAATTAGGTAAATGATAAAAATTCATGCAATCATTTTGCTTCACACGATTCTACACATGGTTATTTTGCTATTTCTACTTTTCTTTGTATGTTGTGATTTATATCATTAAATTTTCTTATATTGCTATAATTTTTGTTGTTCTTTTCTCTTACATGTAAGAGGTATTTAGCCATCTACGTTTTTTAATTCTTTTTAAGTGTATTCTATGATACATTCTAATGCTTGTATAACAATTTTGATCATCTTCCATGTGTTTTCAACATCACCTTCTAACAAAGGATTTTGTTGATATAATATGCTTCGTTCTTTTTGTATGTTCTCTCTCTCTCTCTCTCTCTCTCTCTCTCTCCCCCCTCTTCTCTCTCTCTCTCTCTCTCTCTCTCTCTCTCTCTCTCCCCCTCTCTCTCTCTCTCTCTCTCTCTCTCTCTCTCTCTCTCTCTCTCTCTCTCTCTCTCTCTCCAAAATACAATCTTACAGTGTTAAACACCAATTTTGATTTCAAAGAGTTTACATCTATAGAACCACTATCAGCTCCAGGATAGGCGGCCGTTCTTACAGTGCTCTTTTGAAATCTTTTATTTATTAGCAAATTTCTAACAATATTTTCATTGGTGTCTGGAGAGCTTTTCTATGTGTACATTCATCTTGGACATAGTTTAAGTACATGTTTTTAATAGTTATTGATTCATTCTGGCATAATTGCATAAGCATATTTTCTCAATTGTTTTATTTTTCTTCAAGCCTGTACTTTCCGGTAATGCCTTTAGTTCTTTCTTATCTTACTTTTGTATTAAAATTCACAAATTTATTGTATTTGTTCATATAGGTTTTGTATTTCTTTGGTAAGACTGATGTTATGGGGAAATACACCTGTATTACATTTATATTATTGTTTGCCTGAGAGTTGCATGATTATTATTTGATTAGGGACTACTATAATGTTATAAACTAATATTTCTATGATCTTGGTTATTTTCACTATAGTACATTGTATATCATTCTTGGAGGCATATTCCATTCCCAAGCTACCTGGTTTTGCTTATGCTAAGAATGCCTGTTCTTATTCTTTTCATTTGTTTAATAAATTTACTGAACTTACCAACTTTATATAAAGTTTTCATATTAAGTTTTATTTTTTCTCTTATTATATAAACTTTGAGTATTCTTACCACTTTTTAGTGACAACGCCTACTAAAAATTGAAAGCCATTTGTGTACATTTGCTTGACATGATCAATGAGTGAAAAGGAATTGCAAAAAGGCAGTGTGATTATCCTTGGAAAATTACAAAAGTTTTATAGTTTTTCATTACTTTCGATGCATATATAGGGATTTAATATTGTATATCTTGATGTATGGTTGCAATGCCAATGTTTGAATGCCAGAGCTTTATTCATTATCTAGCAGAATGTAGCACATGCTAGTGAAGTTGACATTTGGACAGCTTCAATGTTCTGATATTCTAATACTGCTGCTTATAATTGCATTTATCATTATTGGTTCACCACAAGAATTTTCAATTATTTATGTGTACCGTAAACTCTTCTATAACACAGTTTCCATATAATATGGTGCAGAAATTGCAATATTCCTTTTATAACGCGGTAAGACTTACGTTATAGGAAGTTTGACTGTATGTATTACACTCTTACAATTGAAAAAATGGGAAAATTATCTTTTTTTTTCATGTACGAACATCAATTTCAATTATCAGAGAATTTCCCTGTAGTAAATGCAGCATTGCTGTTTTCTTTTTATTAAAACATTGTTTTTTTAAATAAGTCTAACGTAATATTAATGAATAGTATTGTGCATTTTGCTCTCTTAATTTGTGTTTTCATGATTGAACATTATTACACAATAACTTTTAAATAAAAATAATTTAAAGTATGTAAACCATTTATTGTCTTTTGAATCTGCAGAATTTTATTTTTTAACTGTATTCATCATAACAGAACGTATACATACTCACTTTTACCTTAACATCGTTTCCCTGTAACGCGGTATAAACTAAACTAATTTGTATTAATTCTGGATTTCTTATAACAGTAATAATCGCATTGTAGGAGAGTTGACTGTATATGCTAAGGGGAATATAGTGTTTTTATATATTGTGTATTAATATGAGAGTACTTTATAATTAAATAAAAAGTATACTTCTGGCTTGTATAATGTTAATTTTTTTTCTTTCATAAGAAACTATTAGGCAAAAGTCTTATCTTCGGAATATATGTATGAATCGTCACTAACTAAAGAATCGTTTTTATCTTAACTTGGGGGGTGAAAATATGGTTTTATTGGTACCCCAGGCTTCATGTATCTGAATTGTGCACTAACAAAATTTCCATTTTTTTTTTTATTAAAAAAAACAGCAATTACGTTTTGATTAGACTATAATTTTAAATATATGGTCGGGGTGATCAATAGATGTTATTAAAAGAAATTTTGTACTATGACTCTGTGAAGTATCAAGAAATCGTTGAAATGTACAGGTGGCTTTTATGGTCAATATCTATAGAGGAAAATCCAAGATGGTGAAATTTTGCACATTACTTAATGCAGGTAATTTATTTAATATGTTTGCAGCAGAATTTCTGTGCCAATTAAATAATGACACTATTGAATATTATCAGATGTAATAAAATGTGAAAAAATAGTTTAAATAAATAATTAATCAACGACCTTCCGAAGGAAACATTAGAAAATTGATTAATTTCTCCATAAAGTACCATATAAAGTTATTTTGCTAAGATGGAAACACAATTTTTTCACACTTCATTTTGTCTGCACTCGAATTCCGTTACCCTTGCCAGGATATACCTATGTAGGTCACCCAGCCAAAATTTCAACGAAATGGCAAATCGTCCTGGGTTATGAGTGTTTACTTGTAGTAGTTTGCTGCTGGTTTTCCATTTGGATCATTGCTGCAGTTGGTATCAGGCTTAAATTGGATTTTGGTGAAGCCGTTGGTAACTTTCATAAGAAAATATTTAGGTATTAAGGTGGAATAGGTAGGACAACTGGACAAGGGGCTAATAGCCTTCAGTTCAATAGATGTCATAATATATTATATTTAACATGTTTTGAAACTAACTGATTTAAAAATAATGCCTACATTGCCTATATGTTAGTTATAGTGCTATGCCATGCCATGAAACATTTACACACAATGAGAAATGCTTCTGCGGTACAGCCCTAAATGAATTGCTGTGGTATCACGAACAAACACCACTATATAAGCCTTCACTAGCTGCTTTCTATGACCCGACCCTTTCTTGAGCTGGATGTGATCTACATAATCAATAACAAGAAAAACCTGATAACTTACTAATCTATTCTTTAGAGAGTACTTATTAGTTTCATATACAATAGGTTTCTATAAAAAAAATAGCGATTACATTGTTTTAATTTTTGTCAAACTCTGCTGTGTTCCAACAATGGCCAATACTGCATTTGAATTTTGGCCAAAGTAGCTTAAGAGTCAGCATATAAATGCTTTTTGTTAATCCATTTATTAATGAAGTAATACAGTGCGTTTTAGGTAAAACGCCCGAATTTTTTTTGCGTACGCAAGAGATGAATTTGTTAATTTATCCTCTCATTATGCAAAGACCTTTATTATCCATGAATGGGTCGAGAAACGATAATTTTGTAGATTCGGATAAAAGGATTTATTGACTTTCAAGAGTTGCACCTTTTCCAGAAACGATTTGCGTTTATTACTTTTAAGATCTCTACTTGTCTCTAAATTTTTTGAGTAATCAGAAAACCCTTATTTCTTTTACCGTCTCATTCTTAAATTCCGAATAAATCTTAACGTATATGCGAGTACTAATGCCAATTTAGAAAAACTCCAACAAACTCTATATCGACATGGTTAAACTTTCATGACGGGCCTCTACCGTTCTTCTAGCACATCGCTGATATTAGAGATTTTTTGGTACTATTCCGCTATCGGGAATGCATTTGATTAAAAAGTTTTTTAGTTGTTTTTTCAACTGTCTTTTTTGTTCTTTCTGGGTTGTCATCGAGTTTATTTAGTTATGAACATTTTTACTTTACCGCGTACCGAAGAAGAAGCAGTCGTGTTGTTGCAAGAGCATGGGGTGCTACCAGCCGAACGTCTGTACGAGAAAGGCCATCAAACGAAGCTTTACTTTGGTTCAGGAATTTTTTGGTAATGCAACAAGTCTACGTGCCGCGTAAAAGTCAACATAAGAGTTGGAAATTGGTTTGAGGACACTCGTCTGCTCTTTGTAACTGCTGTTCGTTTATTTTATTGTTGGGCCAAAGAGCTGACATCGATTGAGTGGTATGAAAAAGAATTCGGCATAACCATAACACGACCGTGGGTTGGAAAAACTACATGCGTGAAGCCGTTGTCGAGGACTTGATTCGACGACGTGGTGAAAAGATTGGTGGCAATGGCAAGATTGTGGAAATAGACGAGTCGATGTTCACGAAGAGAAAGAACAATACTAGTCGTGTACTCTCCTAACAATGGATCTTCGAAGGAGTCTGTCGTGAAACGCCAATGTTTCTTATTTGAGGTTCCGGGTCGCAATGCATTAACTTTGTTGGCTGCTATCGAAGACAACGTTGCCGAAGGTTCGACGATCTACTCGGATTCTTGGAAAGGTCACAAAACGAACAATATTGAAAAAGATGCTGGTTTCGAACAATTTAAGGTCAACCCGTGCTCCAATTTTGTGGATCCAGACGTTGCTGTTCAAACGGCCGAAAGAATGTGGGGATCAGGTAAATGGCGCAACAAACGGCACCGAGGCGCCGCGCGTCATCACTTGGAGTCGTAAGTGGCTGAATTTATGTGGTGTCAATTGACCAGAGGTGACAATGTATTTAAGTCACTGTTGGAAACAATTAAAGATTTTTGACCTCTCGTGTCTCAACTGAAATCTCTATTGTTAATTTGTCTATATTTAAAGCAAAATAAATTATTTTCAACAGAAACTGATTTTTTATTTTTATGTTTTTAAAATTTAAATATAGATTTCTACCACACCATGAATGTATTCCATGAATTTAGGTTTAAGTTTAAACACGCCAGGAGTATGAGCAAATCTGTCCCGCAGTATTCTGCGTTAAACGTGATGTTCATAGTATTTATTACTAGATGCTGTGATCAGTGCATCTACAATAGCTATAAATTCAAAGTTAACAGGGTTTTTGATATACAATAACATCGGGGAATTGAGATTTTTGATTCAGAAGATCGTGTTTTATCACTTACCAATTTTTATCTCATCTTGAGTGTTAGCCCATATTGTTTGTAATATGATTTTTGACGTCATAATAATTGCATTGATTACACCTAATGATTTGTATAGTTGCGTAATTAATCGATAATACTGTTCGTTTAGATTTTATCACTGCCTCGGTTTAAAATGAATTTATAACTTAACGAATCCTATTTACACTTAACCGTTTCGAGATTTCTTGTCTAAATTACAACTGCGTTGTCATCATTACTTATTCTGGTGGTAATGCTAGAAAATTGGATACTCATTTGTGCAATTAAAAACCGCTGAATGCAAAACAAACGGTTATCTGGTATTACAGTCATAATGCTTCCTGTATCTGACAGTAGATCGTCCATATAAGAAAAATAATCACGATCATCGACGATGGTCCTCAACAAGCATTTAATTGTAAAATATGAGACCACGTTGACTCCAAAAGTAACTGTTGTTGAAGGAACGGTTTTTCTATTGGTCTTTTATTATGCAACTGCTATAAAATCCTTTGGTATCATCGGTAACTCGTAACTTCGATCATTTTTTCTATATCGACAACGAAAGGTGCTTTGCTTTCTAAATTACATTAGAATTACAGATAGTTTTTGGTCTAATTGATAATGGTAAATAATCATTTAAAGTAGTTACGGTTGAATTTTCTGAGATCTTAAAAACGGCTCTCAATTTTGTGATTTGACAAATTTGTATTTTGGTATTTTTTCCGTTTGGTTCAACCTTCTGGTATTCACGTTCAAATTGAAGGTTTCCTTTAAACGATTTTTAAGGAATGCAGTCGTTGTAGAGCGTTATCCTTCGAACAACCGAGTTCTAACGACTTATACTTAAAGGAGAATTTCGGCAACGACTATTACTAAAAATATCTTCACACGATTGTTCTTTCCCCAACATGCTCTAGAATTTCTATATTTAACAGTCTAATAAAACTGTCGATACGTAATAGCCGACTGCAGCGATTGGATTTTAGTTTGGAAACATCGGTGAGGAACCACTTTCAACCCTCTCTGAGGCGCTCTGTACTTGCCATGATATGTTGTAACCAAGCACTTTGGAATATGTTTGTACTAATTGCCAATAATTCTGAGTCCCATTTTAAAAAATCTATAGATCCAACATGTTAAATGTTGAGTCGGCAAGTTCTATGGTACTACAAATTTTTAGCTTTGTTGTCAAGAAGAACATGGCTAATTTTTCAATAATATGACAATGGGATTTTACACTATGCCATAGTTTCAAATAACATCGTTATTGACTTTTTCATTTCCAACAGATTTGTAGTAGTCATAACAATTTGATTAATACTTGTGATTGAAGCTTGACTGTTATCGCATTTTAGATTTCATCATTTGCAGACATCTTCGTTAAAAAATTGTGTTGTGCACTTGAATATAACAACGACCGTAATTTATGTGTTTTTTCGTGATTATCAAACACTTTAACAAGTGCCATGGACAACATCATATCCCTAAAATAGACTTGACACTCACTAACAATACTGACCCGGCGTGATGAGTTTTATTGAGTCGCTTTTTAACCCATGTAGCATGCAATTCTATCCCACATTACAAAATCAATGAGAATTTGAACGCTATTGTTAATAAATACATAACACTCTGTTGTACATATAGCAAGTTTTTGATTATTCATTTTATTATTCAGTTTGCTTGTTATTACCCCTACAATCGATCGCAACTAGCTTTTAATTTTTGATATCTTCTCGATTTAGAAGCTACCTGGGTCTTTGATAATGCAAATAACAACCGCTACTGCATGGTTGTAATTTCTGTTTGCTATTATTTTTTATGTAAAATCTAATTTATCAGAAACAACTACTGTCAAAACGGCTTCTAGCGTATCTATATTCATTTTATGCAGCTTTAGTGCTTGCAAATAAATGACGAAATTTTGTACGGTTGCTACAACTGTGTATGCGAGTTCTTCTCAACTAAAGACCTGTGAAATACATTAGAATTAATATTTAGTCGATTCTAAACCATATTGTAATTTTTGTTAGATATTAATAATTAAAGGCCGGATTTCGCCTATTTTTCCTGTGTAGTTTGTTAATAGATATTGATATTTTAATAAATTATAAGTTCGTTTTTAGAGGTGGGGATGCTTCTAACTACATTTTTTTTATCAAAAATTGGCCTGTTTGAAGGGTTTTGCCTAAAATTTGTCTGAATTGACCATTTATAACAATATGTGCCTTTTTTCCGGTAACAATTTTTAAAAAATTAAAGACGCAAAATTTTTTCTCGGAATTTTAAAACGTGCCAATAAGAACATTGTCCACAAGCGACCACGTGCTTTTCTACTGTTTTCTTGGGCGTGAGTCATGGAAAACCGATAAGTTGAAGGTTACTGCCATCATAGTTAACCTTTTTCCCAAGAAGTGCTCGATCTGCTCCAAACAGAAATTCGCATGTCAAAGTTGCATTTTACGTTCTGCCATATTTGTGTGTGCAACTCTGTGTCAAGCAGTGCGGTTTGTTTAAGTGACTGTTGAGAATTTCTGTTTTGTCCTTATTCGCATTTCTTTGTGAAATATTTTTTGTAGAATAATGCCGAAAGTTAAAGAAAGCCGTAGTTTGTATCTGAGGCAATGGATTTCTGGAAATGATATCTACACAACTGACGGAAAAATTATTTTTTGTGAAGTCTGTAGTAAAGAAGTAAGTGTACATTTTCATTTTTTTAATTTTGAATTTCATTTGCAGTATCTGAATATTCTAAAATACGCAAGCAGCATATTAATTAATTAAATAATTATTTCAATAATTCTGTTTGTTATTTCATTGCATGTAAAAAAATATCACGTAGATTAATATTCAGGCTCGGGCGGACATCTAAAACGAGCTAAAGATGCAGGGACTTCGAAAAAGCCAACACAAGCGCTTTTGACTACTATGCAAGAAAAATCATTGGACCAGCTTACATTTTCAAAAGAACTTTGTTGGTACCTGCCAATTATTCTATAGTCCAAGTTATTAAACCCCATATCTCGCATTTTTTTAGCAAAATATACATTAAAAACAATACCGGACGAATCGATGCTTCGGAAAAATTACCTTGCAAATATGTACGACACAGTGAGTAAAAGATGATATTAAATACAAATTTTTCCTAAAAAATTCAGGTAATAACATCCATCCGAGAGGAAGTAGGTGAAAATTCTATTTTGCTTTCGATGGATGAAGCACAGACGCCCTTGGGCGATATGTAATAATACTGTAGTTGGTGGCCTTTCTCCAAATGGCACAAAGCTTCGTATTGTTTTATCAAAATTTTTGGATGTTGCAAATCATGCCTCGATAGCCCGTATAGTAAAAAAGGCATTAAGTAATTAGATTTGATAAAGAACTAACTTTGCAGATTTAATTTAATCCTTCCGTTTAATTTCAATATAAATTTCGTGGCTTTCTGAAGACCGGGATGACCGCCTCTTGCTGCTGGTAACAGATGCCGCCCCCTACATGCAGGAAAAGCTTTAATGTTTTTTATGAAAAATGTCACTTAACGTTTAGCCCAGCAGTTGGCGAAATAAATTAGAAATGTTTTCCGATGTCAAGCTCTAATTTCAGCAGTTAAGAAAGTTTTTCAAAAGCCCAGTAGGTGCTACATTTAAAATATGCTCTAGATCCTTCCTGGAACCTCATCACTAGTTGGGACTTTTTGAGCTCTATATTACAACAAGAATTTTGGAGAGATTAAAAAGGTGAACTTCAAATTCTTTTTTAAGTAAATGTTAGATATGTCTATTTGGAAACCTTAATTGTTTTTATTTTCTTTACAAGTTGTAGATCACGTATGCGAGGAAAAGGAAGAATCGGGGTGCAAAGACATAGGCCTAATTTTGAAAAATGCCAAAGCTGCGTTTTTTCTGATACTGTAGTGGCTGATTTAGGCTAAATTTTAGTCCGTTTTAGTAATCTTCCAGGTTTAATCAAACAATTGGAAGATCCATCTCTACCCCTCATGAAGAGCACGAAGTTAGTGAATCAAGCTCCATTGGACAGTCTTGGAGTCACGAGAGACAAAATTCGTCAGAAAATTATGGTTCTGGAAAAAACAGGTCAGAAAAAAATTTACATAAAAATTGCTCTTGAGGTAGAGGGTGTAGGAATAATGGTTAGCTTGTCCCCTAAAGAAGTATTCTGTTTTAAATACGCGCCCATTACTTCTTGTGATGTGGAACGTTTATTTTCACAATATGAACACATTTTGACTGATAAGAGAACGAATTTTACAAAAATAATTAGAGAAATACATAGTGACACATTCTTTGTACATGTAAATAAAAATTAGCGATTTTTATTTCTGTGCTTCAGGATATTATTCATATTGCTTTTGCCTGAAAAGTGCCTGTTTTTAATTTTTTTTTGCTTAATTTCATATTTCATTTTTCATACAAATCAGGCCGTTACTGATAATGATTCAATCACTTTTTGGCGTTGTCCTTAGTAGATGTCTTTAATTAATTAAATTTCTGTATCTCACTTAATTACTAATTTTTTCAATTAAAGATGATGGGGCGTGGTAGTTACTAAATTTTCACATTTTTTATTGGAAATTTTACTTTAATAAACTCCGATTTTAAATTGTTTGGTTTATCTTCTGCTTTATCTTCTTTAGATCTTGGTAACATCTTGTAAATTTAACAAAATATTATCGGTCATTTGATCTTTAAATCGTTCATAAATGTTCTACACATAATTAACACGGTTGGTAATCTGTTTAACGTCGTAGACATCTTTCAAATTGTTACAAAATTATTTCAATTAATGTAAGTCTAGATTTAACGGTCTCTCGTTTAATATAAAGATATGTCATTTTTAATCGATTATATGTGACTTTAAATAATCTTAGAATTTATGTATTATTTTGACGATTGGAAAAAATCTTTTGATTCGAAGAGATGTACCCATACAAAAAATCTACATGGTGTGGTATGGTGTGGGGGAGCGTAATTGACCTTTGTGGATTTGATACTCTACTACTCCTAGTTGTGTTCTCATAAATTGACTACTCAATTGATGAAGTTATTGTTCTGGATATTTAGATTTCCATCTTAAAAAATCGATGTATGCCCAAGTGATTGATCTGATTATACAATACTATTGGTTTTCAAACGTTCAATTAATGGTAATATAAAGGAATATTTAATGTGGTATGCTCATACACTATATCTCAAGAGCTTTCTGGATTAATGGCCTTACAATGACTAACTGCAGACTGACCTAATACTTTAAAAGTTATCTGCATTTCGGAAGCTGAAACAAGTGGAAAACTATTTGTACTTGACTGCAGAGCCTACGCAAACTGAAGTTAGCCAAACAGCTTTTATGTCTCGACCATTGCATAATTTATTTTACAGTTGCATAGCAATAGTTGGGATATGAGAACTATTCCGTAAATTTGGTTGGGCTTTGCATTCGCCACCATTCATTTTTTTTTATTTCAGAATATCTTATATGCGTTCAAGTGCATTTTTTACATATATAAAAAATATCAATTAAAACTACCAACAGCACATTTTGCAATATGTGCCAATACTATATTTTTAGACTTCAGAGCTCCATAAAGCGTTAGAGTACCAATTATCTGGAAGAACAGAATTATTATTTCCAAAATATACCTATAATCTTTTTTTTACACACCCTGTACATAAAAAGTATTGTTCTGTCTGATTTATCATAACAGATTAAATTCTTTCATGATATAAACACCCACGGAGAAGATTTTTTGAATTATAACATCCAAAGGATTGAAAGAAATGAAATATTTTCAATATATATTTAGTATATCTTAAGTTTGATGAGATAATCAATGCTTTTTTATTTATCCATATTACCTATACAAATGCATAAAAAAGTAATTGAAGGTTTTGTTCAATTCACTTCTAAAATAGCATATTTTAATATTTTCTAGAATTGATTTTATAGGATGTAACTTTACTACTTCCAGAAAATTTCAAAACTTTTCTTCGCGTTTCTCAAGTCGTCTTTGATAAGAAGTAGTTACAATTAAACGCCTCATTTTGCACTCTCACTTTCGTTAGAATTTGGGATATTCTGTTATATAGTAATTGAATTTTTAAATGCGTGACGCATTATTAGAGAGTACATGGGGTAGTCTGAAAGTTTTGAGCCTCAACATGAAGATGGCGCTACTCGTCAAAACCATTCTGCTTCTACAATTGCACATGCTTTGATAAGTCTAAAAGCTGTAAAAATTTCAGCAATTTTGGACGCTTAGTTGTTTGAAAGTGCTTTTGTAAGAATTTTAAAATATCAATTTTTTTCCATGATTCTAACTCCCGTGAGGAGCACGGCCTGCGTAGTAAGAGGTTAAGGCTCTCATATGTTCATCTTCTATACCCGATCGTCGCACACCATCTCAGATGTGGATCCATGTGTGCCAAGTACAGCGCCTTAGACGGTTGCCAGAAAAATCGGAATACTGTGCCGTAATTAAGAATTTGTATTAGGAAAGGCAATACGCCTACACAAATTAAAGCCAAGTTAGACACCGTTTACGGGGACTCTGTCCCATCATTTACCAACTTGAAAAGATGGGCAGCTGAATTTAAATGTGATCATAGCAGCTTAGCTGATGACGAGCGTTCGGGACGGTCCGATAATATCAAAAAATGCTATTGGCGACCGTCGAATCAAGATTAGGGGGATAGCAGAGGCTGTGGGCTCATTAAAGAACGCATTCGTGTTATATTTACTGAAGAATTGGGCATGAGAATGCTGTTGGCGCGTTGGGTCGCGCATTTCATTCAAATGAACATTTTTGAGGCCCTGCTTTAACAGTTTTAGCAAAACTTTTTGCGTCGATTTATTACTGCCGATAAAACTTGGGTCCACCATTACACTCCTGAGATGAAGGAACAGTCAAAATAGTGGACTGCGAAGGATGAACCTACTCCAAAAAAGGCGAACACTATTTCATCAACCGAGAAGGTAATGGTGACTGTTTCATGGGATAGTCAGATAATTCTGTTCATTGAGTACTTAAAAAAGGAAAAACAATAACGGGGTTATACTATGAACCGTTCGACTGCCAGTAGAAGGCAGTAATTGTTGAAAAACAGCTCCATTTGGAACGGAAGAAAGTGCTTTTTTGTTAAGACAGTGCACCGGGGGTCGCCATGGCCAAAATTCACGAATTGCAGTTTGTATTCATTAACCGCCTATCATATTTACCAGATCTGACCCTTGCCGACTATTTTCTGTTTCCTAAGTTCATAGTTTGGCACAGAGGACAAAGATTTTCATAAACGAATAAATCATCTTAACCGTAGATGCCTATTTTGCAGAGCAAGACGCCAACTACTATTTGGACAGTCGCTGAAAAAAGTGTGTAGGCTTAAAAGGAGACTATGTTAAAAAATAAAATAGAATTTGACAGAAAAAAATACTTGTTTCTATGTTAGGCCCAAAACTTTTCAAACTGCTTATGTATATGTACTACTAATATAGCAGATAACAGAAATATTTTATCCTATCTTACAACGGCAAGGGAGATTGCTAAATCAGTTTTGCTGAGTGCCATTAACATATCTGATACATTTACTTATGATGATTTATTGTGATAACTAGGCAACTGTATGATTTATAAGTGTTTTAATGTTGAATATTCTATATACCACCAGAAGACTGTGCATTATATGAGACCTTTCTAAGGAACTATATTTATGCATATTTCTTGCATGAACCGAAATAAGTGTCTATTACACTACTTCGTCTTTAACCTAACTTTCCCTTACACTTCTTATAGCCAATTGTTTTTCCTGTACTTAAGAAGACTCATGTAAAAGGTTATGCCAGAAGTTGTACTAAAAGAAGGAAGCGTCTTGAGAATATTACAAAAAAGTAGATTATTCAACAAAATAACTTTGAGATGGAGGATGATCTTACTGCGTCGTATGATATAAAAAAACACTAGTTTGGGGCACCAAGAGCCATAAATGCCAATTTTACAGTGTTCTTAATAGAAGAAAATATGTGTTTTAGTATTGCAAGATGCAAGTTTTGTCAACAGAAACTCAATTTCTAGAAAGAGAAATGCATTTTAGATATAATAAATTTATTAGCGTCAAATAGAAACTAATCAACTGCAGAATATACTATATGATATACAATGACATAAGAGATCTAAAAATTACTCTCAAAAAGTACTAAACTGCAAGAAATTTGAAGTCACATTCTTACAAACAAAAAAACTGCTACCACTTCTGAGTTTAAAACATAACAATAAGTGGAATAGCTCAGCTGTGTAAAGGTGTAAACAATTTTAACAGTTGAGTATTATGCTCGAGAACCATGCGAGCAATAATGCGAATTACAATTAGCGAAATTAATTATCTATGGCACCCTATTTTGTTACACCATAGATATCTATCGCTATGCATCTCAAAACCAAATTACCTATCAAGAAGCAGATTCTGCAACGAGTTTTTGCTTCTATCGTACTGTGATGAGGCAACAGATAGTCAATTACCTGATGTACTTTTCTTTTCCTTCTTTACTCAATTTTTGGTTGATTTATATGGTAAAGTAGATTGGGAGAATAAATTACATTAAAGATAACCAGACAAATTTGAGGAAAAATATCTACATTTACTTGAGAGTCGTAATAGTGTTTTCGTCATCCTTTACTGAGAGATTCTACTCCATGCGCGGCCGTTATCATTACCACTCTTGACACTCCAGATAGAAGGATATTACAGGTCACTAAGAACAATTAAGTACCTACTTGCCTTCGCTTCGAACAAGGGGTAATAATAATGGCGGTCGTTTAAGGCGCGGTGGTCAAATTTGAGAACACGGATTTAAGAAGATTGAACGGGGTTTCTATTCTATCAGATTTTTTATGTTTTAGACTTTTATACATATAAAAATAAAAGCTTATTGCGTAAGGTTTATCACTTTTCAGCTTTTTATTTAAATTAAAAAGTGGGTGGGTACGTGCGTGGGTATACTACTGTGTACAAATATAACCCGGAATTTTTAATTTAAACTGCGCGGGCATTTCGTTGGGCACAAACCTTTTTAGTTTTAAGTTGGTAGGACTGCTACTGACATCTGTGTCAAATTTTAGGTTAATATCTTAATTAGTTGAAGAGTGACGCTCGTTTTCGTAAACAACCAAAATTAACTTTTCGATTTTTACCATGTCAGAAAATATACAACAAAGAAGTTCGATTAAATTTTGTGTTAGAAATGATATTTCTGCTGCGGAAACGCTCAGAATGTTACAAAAAGCCTTCGGTGAACAGGCTATGTCTAAAACACGAGTATACGAATGGCATAAAATGTTCAAAGAGGGTCGTGAAGGCGTTGAAGACGAACCACATCAAAGACGCCCAAGAACATCAACTGACGAACAGCACGTCGCGAAAATTAAGGAATTGGTGCTCCAAAATCGTCGATTGACAACTAGAGAGCTTGCTGACATCGTTGGCATTTCAAATGGATCAATCAACACCATTTTGAAGGAAATTTTATGCCTCAAAAAAGTCAAATCTCGTTTGGTTCCAAAAACCCTCAATTTATTCGTGACCATTTCGCTAAAAATTCCGCCCATATCGTTCCGCAAACGCCGTATTCGCCTGATTTAGCTCCATGTGACTTCTGGCTATTCGGCAAAATGAAAAGACCGCTCTGGGGATACCGTTTTGACACGATTCAAGTCGAATCGAAGAAGGTGCTGAAGGCCATACCGAAACAGGACTTTTCAAAGTGTTTTGATGAGTGGAAAATTCGCTGGCATAAGTGCATTGCAGCCGAGGGGGATTACTTCGAAGGCGATGAAATAGATTTTTAAGGATAAATAAGAATTTCAAAAATTATAACAAAATTACGGGTTATATTTGTGCACAGTAGTATATCTATGTACACAAATTTATTGGATGAATGCGTTCGGTTTTTGGGATGCAAAAACGTGTGTGAAATCGCTCTAGCGCGCTGATTAAGTAAACGGAACGCAAGTTATCATTGATTTCAGGTAAATACCATGAAAGTGATAACAGTAATAAGCATTTTAACACATTAAAAATGTCTTCCTCACAGCCAATTTGTTATAATATATAAATACGCAAACAAAAACAGCACAAGAATGAGTACCGCTACAATATCGATTTCAGCCACAACAAATTCAGCCTCAATTTATAAATTATAATATATCATTGCAAACACCTCAACCCACTTTTAACAACATGTTTTAACTGACACTGGCACTTAGAAGCAACCCAGAACAAATTAATAGTAATTTAAAACATAAAACCATTTGAATGAAGACCAGTAATTGCTAAGAACGTCTACGACATGCTAGAAGAAAACGGAAACACACATATTGTAACTGCAAAGACGACAAGTGCCGAATTGAACGTTAATATTAAGGCTCCGCCAATATTTGTTAACGGGAGTAGAAAATATTGCTCTTTTAAAACAAGTTATGGATAATGTAACATCATAGCAATACATGTTGGAAGTTCTAAGAAATAGTGAAGTAAAAATGCAACTAAACCATTCAGGAAAATATTTACCTATTATGGAAAGCCTTAAAAACAAAAATATACAGTCCTTTAAAGTTTTCTTGGAAGAAATGAACCAATCAACAGATATAAAAGACTTCATTGCACAAAAAACTATTCTTTTAGAAATCCTAAATGTGTTAAATGCGTGGGGAATCATTTCGCAAATGCGTGTACGTGAACGAACAGAAACAACAAAGACGTTGACTGCAGAAACTGCCAAGGTAATAATCCGGCAAGCTATAGTACGCAAACAGTTATGCCCAAAACGCTAACCGAAAATAAAGAACAAACATTTTAGCCACATATAAACTACGCTTAAATAATTGAAACAAAACACGCAACAACGTTAACCATCCACAATTATTCAGCCACGAATCTCATAGTGCAACAACAACAAACTAGAGAAAATGTTTTAACTGATAGGAAGAATAGATACAATACTAAATTTGCAGCCCTAGTAAGCAAGCTCAATTAATGGTTTGCAAATTTAAAATAGGAATCTGGAACCCCAACGGCTTGGCTCAAAGAAGCCAAGAACACAGAGCCTTTTTGAATTTAAATAATATCGACGTGGTGATAATCTCTGAGATTACCAGTAAAAGTCACCTAAATATTCTGCAATATACAATTTATAGCACTCAATACCCGGACGGAACAACCCATATGGACCAGCATTGATAATAAAGTCAGCCATAAAACTCTACGAAAATCTAAAATTTGAAAAATAATATGTTCAGGCAACTAGTATTACGTTAGAAGACTGGTATAGTCCATTTAAGATTGCAGCTATTTATAACTCACCAAAACATGTAATTAATCAAAAGAAATATACCGATTTCTTTGAAACCTTAGGTAGTAGATTCATATAAAGTGGAGACTATAACGCGAAAATCGCAAACACCATCACCAAAAAGATGACAGATGTCATGAAAGTCGACTACGGTGTGTGCAAATATTGAGTTATACTTAAATCTTGCATCTGATCATTTCCTTCTAATTGTTCGACGTCTTCGACCAAAGAAACCTCTTACATGGAGAAACAAAAATACAAACTAGAAACTATTCAAATTGGGAATTTCCAAAAAGTAAAAAGCAATATCTCACCAAAAACTACAGATTAATTAAAAGATGCAATTGATTACCTAAACCAACAAATACAAGCAGCAACCAAACAAAAGCACACTTCAAAAAAAACAAGCTGAACAGGAAAATTGTGGAAAAAAAAGATTATGGAAAATATGGCAACAAACACGAGCGCCCCACGATAATGCAAAATTGAGCAAGTCCATAAAGAAACTAAAGTCATTAATCGAGAAAAAACAAAACACAGCAATCTTTGAATACCTTCAAGGCCTCTTACCAAATAAATCAACAGAATGGTCACTGTGAAAAACAACAAAAGATACCAAAAAACAGAACAATATAACTTACCTTTAAAAACAGAAAATAACTAGTGGGTTAGAAACAATCAGGAGAAAGAAGTGCAAATACAACTATATTTAGAAACTAATTTCCAAATGGAACCAACAATTAAGAAATTTACGGTAAATGAAGTTTGTACCATCATTCAAAATTAATTAAATGCAAAAAATTAGGGGAGTATGAGTTTATTACCGATAAAATTTTAAAAGGGTTGCCGCAAGACGCGATATATATTCTTATACAATTCTGCAGTTAGACTGAACTATGTCCCGATACAATAAAAAATCTCAAAAATTAGTCATACCAAAATCTGGAAAATACCACAAAAATGTGTCCTCATACAGACCAATAAGTTGGTTGCCAGTTACGTCAAATGTTCTAGATAGACTGCTTTTGAAACGAATAAAACATTACTTGAAAGAAAGACACCTCATACCAAACTATCAGTTTTGGTTTACTACGGTACAAATACACAAAAAAGTATGCAAACTTAATAAACATTTTGAATACAAAATTCTTGTCGGCAATTTTCTTAGATGTCAGCCAGAGTTTTGATGAAGTCTGACATGCAGAACTTTTATTGAAAATGAAATAGCTACTCCTTCATTAAATCTATGCAGTACTTAAGTTATACCACTTTCGGGTCAAGCAACGAGATTACTGCACAGAACTACATCCAGTCACATCTGGTGTTCCTGAGGGTAATGTTCTGGGTCCAATTTTATATCTTCTGTTACGGCAAATCTATCTTTATTAGAACACACCATAACTGCAACGTTTGCGGATGATATCGCTATAATTGCCTTGCATACATACCCAAATGTAGTTTCATTTTACCTTTAAGGTAAGTCAACGAACAAAAATCAGTACAGTTAACATTCACTCTAAGACTAAACGGCAAGAGAGTACCACAACCTGAATTTGCAAGATATTTAAGATTCCATCTTAATAGATGACTGAACTTACATTTGACAGAAGAGCAAACAACTAAGAATTGAGATAAATAAAATGTATCATCCGATAGGACCATATCCAAAACTTTTCATAGAAAACAAAGTGCTCTGGTATAAGTATGTGTTACACCAGTGTGGATCTATGGCATCGAGTTGTACGGCACAGCCTTAATATCAAACATCGAGATCGATTTCAAGCTAAAGTGTTACGTTTACTAGTTAATGCGCTTTGACTCGTCACAAACAAAATTATAAGACAAGACCTGAAAATCGAATTGGTGAAAAGTACAATATAAAACTCCAATAAAAATACATCGCTAGGATTAGAGTCCATCGAAACCAACTAACACCCAACTTGGTTGATGAAAAAACAGACATTTGTAGACTAAAACGTCATAAGCCCACAGACCTATAGTCTAGATTTAAGTAAAGTTAGAATAATTCAAAATAACTTACATAATTACAATTTATACTCAAGTTTTCATTATGGTTAGCTGCAATGTCGATCGCAAAAACCGCGACTACCACGGCCCTTTGGTTTGCTTCGATTGTAAGTTAAATTGTTACGTGTTCCCGATCCAGGAAAAAATGCCGATCCAGTTGAAAATTTATACGTTCCCACATTGGAAAAATTTGAGGGAAGGCGGGTGAAAAATTGTCAGCCTAGGGCACCAAAAATACCTTTTGGTGGGCAACCCCTCGTCATTATACATATGTGTATATGATCTTCGTCAGAACATTTGTATATATATTGTTATATTTTTATTGATACATTTCAAATAAATCAAGGGGGAAAATGATTGGATGATTATCTTGGTTAAATTTGTTAAAAGCAAAAAATCAGTCAAAGGAGTGGGTGAAAAGACCTTAATATATTTTTAATTTTGTTATAACACAGTTCTCACTAGACTAAAGCAAATCTGATAAAGAAAACAGCAGATATGGTTATAAATATATATTGGATTTTAGTTTGATGTATATCAAAAAAACAAGGAATTTCTTGAGTTCGAATTGTTTCATTAAATTAACTAAAAGATGTTAAATGGAAGATGAGGTACTACCGGGATGTGCATACATGTTCTTGATATTTACATGACTAATGACGTCAAACGACAGATAAAGTATAACAATGGTTTTTAACGGGTCAGCTTTAAATTAGTATTTTAATAAGATTTATTGTTTCGGTTAAAAGCACCCTTTCAGGATGAGGATTTGGTAATTTTTTTTATATATGTGAAAAGTACTTGATAAGCTGGATACAATGATACCATTATTATTTTGGGCAGAAGATAAATAAAAAAGTTATAAACAATTATTTTTTTGAATTTCGCGCCATTATTTCACATCGTCGCCAAGGCAACCGTTTAAAATTTGAATGTGGCGCAACTATTCCGCGTCGTTACCTAAGTGACCGTTAAAATTAGAATTTATTCGCATGTAGCGCCATTAACTCACATCACCCACGCAGTGAACATTGCTTTGAACAGCGTCAATCTTGTTTTACGGCTATTCTTTGGGTTTTTTTGGTAAGTATTAATTTATTTAATTATGTTCATTGTATTTATTGATATTGTTTAAGCAGATAATGACTGCAAGGCCGGTCTGGAACGTCAGGCGGCTGCCGAGAAACTCCGCTGAAGGGCGTCAATGGGCCTACGACGAGGGGCTCGTGCCGATGCAGAGAATTTGCAAAAGGAAAAACCACGGACCGTGCGCCTTCTACGAGCAAGACACGTTTGGTCGTTTCCGGTGCTTGCGTTGCCGGAAAGAGAAGGGTCGCACTCACCAGTGGGCTGCTACTGCCGGCACGTGGTTCGAGGACGTTAAGCTGCCCCCCGATCAAGTCGCATTTATTATGTATGGCTTTTCGGAGGACTGGCAGTATGACGTCACTCGGCGTGAGGCCTGGCCCAGGCCGCCTGGGATGTGGCGCATCCCAACGTTCGTCCGGCC